>JAOVYW010025831.1:0-11448 GCA_025775045.1 Hiodon tergisus | reverse complement strand
GGACCATACGATGTAGGCTGATCAACCGTACATGACCAGAGCAACGCCTTCCCCATTCAGAGTTTAGAGGGACCATAATGGCTGATCGACAGTACATGGATCCTACCTTTTACCTTGAGGCCCAGGAGTTTCTGTCGTTCTGGCAGAACCCCTGTCAGAGACTTGATGGACTGCTTGAGGTCCAGCACGGTATCCTCCTCAGACAGGGTGCTGATGGAGTACTCCTGTCCACCCCATTTTATTATCACCGAGACGGACATCCTGGCGCAAATGTTGAGACGGATACATTTGAGGCAAAATACTGAATATCTAAACATGGATGTTTTTAAATATTGATAAAACAATAAATATGGCCGATAGGTTCCATCGCCATGACTAAGAGAATATGTCTATTTAAAATAAGGCACGCTGTAAATACTCAAGAGTACAAAACACCTGCTTTGTTACACCGGAAACTGAACGCGAGTAACTCATATTAGATACGAATTGAACAGCACTTGTTTGCAATGCACAAAATGCCCTCATCTGAATTACACGAATGCCGATTGAACGTTTATAATAGAACCTTTAATAAAATGGGATATCTTTTCATTCATTCTGGTCTATAACGTTAGAGTTAGCTTGGATGGGATACTTCTGCATAGCATACGACTTATCGAACGGAGCTAGCATCTAACCTATGTAGCTAGCTGGGTAATCACATCATTAGCGAACATGCTGCTCTAAACATGAATGACATACTGTACAAAAGCCGAAAACAAATCGATACATGCATAAGACCATACGTTTCTAGACTGTCGCCATACTCTTGTGATAACATATCCCATTCATTCGCATTCGTAACACATCCCAATGCTAACTCCCCAATGAGATCAGTTAGTTGGCCAAGTTAGCCATTTAAAATCTTAACTACGTAATTTAGATATGCGGCTGAGTTTTCATAATAATAATTTTGAAATATTTAATTCTGGTCTCTGCATTCGCATTAACGTCGACATACGTATACTATGTAACTGGCTTGGCTTGATCTCTCGGTAGTTTGCTAGCTATCTGTTCAGACATGGGCCCATAATGTGCCTTAGCTATTTGGCTAAGCATTAAATAATAGCAAACGGATGCATACCTAACTATTTTTTTTATTTTTATGAAGCTTTTCTAGAGAGTATAGTGAGTGGTGGCAGTGATATAATACGGATAAAATTATTACAATTTAATTCAATTCAACGGTAATTACTCTGCAGTTTCTTCCTGTCTCCCAGTGATGCCCCAGTCTGTTACCAAGCGGCGTCCGTCTTCAGTTTCCTGTTAATGTGCCGCTAGTTGTCGCCAAAGAAAGCGGGGGGTGGCGTGTTCTATACCCGTTTGTACTCCATCACAGCTAACCAGTGACTTTAAGAATGCCATTATGTGAACAGTAAAAACAAACACGAAGGAGAAATATAAGAAAATATCTCTTCTTAGAAAAAACAAAAATAAATCTTAAACATACATTAAGACTCTGGAACATACTTCCATTTAAATGTACATGCAATTCTAGCCCCTAGAAATATATATATATATATATTTAAAACACTATTTTATAATGGTACAGTGAGGTTAAAGACTATCAGAATGTAGATCTGTGATAATTGAATCAATTATCTTCTCTGCTCATTGTCCGTAATTAAAGACTCACACAGTTAACTAAAGTCAACTAGACAGATACAATCTTAATTGATCTTACACTTTAATTTAAATTTAATCTTAATAAAAGAGGAGTGAGATTATATTTTTGGTGTGATAAAAAAAAGAATGCAACAAATAAATATTCTGTTTATGAATAAAGAAAATAAATATTATATACACAGACATTTTATAACTTTAAAATAAATATAATAACGTTTGCAGAACTACAACCATTTATTTAGGCTATTTACAATACAAACCGCCTGAAGAAATTGATACGTACAGAATAATTTTTATACTCCTCGTGTATTAATCTTAATCATAGATTCAACAGAAAATTGCTTATGCAATACCACCACATCCCACAATGTTCTCATTTTTTATCCAATAACGTTGCTTAGCGCTCGGTGCAAATGTACACTGGTTTCGAAATACCAATTCCAACGCAGAATTTTCAATGAGGGGGGAAGTGGGGCTTTAGCAGTCTATGTAGCTCATCATATATTTGCAGTTGCGCACATGCACGGTAGGATGCACTGTGTTTGTAATGGCTGCTGGATGAAATGGAAGGAAGCCAGACGTTCCGTTCCATGGACATTTTATCGCAACTAATACCGTTAACTTGGGATCACCCGAGTTAAAATGATTGATTTTCGACCAGAGAAGCGACGCAATACTGAACTAAACGGAGTAAAGTGAGACCTAACAATGTAGGTAGATTTTTTTTTTGTTGTTGAAAAAAGTAGATGATCGGGGGGTAAGCTAGTTAGCTAGCTATGTCTTATCGCATCATTGTTAGGTTCCCCCCCATTGCTTAATGTGCAGTCATGGGGAAATTTAGGTATTTAGATACTTGCTCCACTTATAAGTAATTTTAGCATGTAAAAATGGGCGTTTCCTTTCGCATTTAAAACGTAGCTGAGCTGAAATAGCTGCAATTGCGAGAAGGAGTATGGAAAATTCGCGTAAGGTAGCTAGCGACATTACTAACCGTTTGGCCGAGGAACGTTATTCCTGGTTTGACTTACTATAGGGTTCAACAAGAGGTTGGTATTATCGAAACGGAAATACTGTTTATATTCTGTATCTTGTTTGTTTCAACTCTTTTTCAACGAGCAAAAAAATCTTGTGTTAGGGGCGCGGCTGGGAGTCCGTGTGGGAGTAGAGTGTACATTTTATTTGAGCGCGGGGTTACTGCAGTTCATGGCGGAATAGAGCCAGTACCGCCTCATAACGGGGATAGAATAGGCATCACTAAGCATCTGTAACGGGTACAATCTGTTTTATTAAACGGTGTCGGTGAAGCAAACTCAAGGGGTTGTTGCATAATTAAAATAGTCAATGGTAGTGTGCGTCCTTATCGTTGGCCTAAAATAGTATAGCTGACGGCAGTCCGAAGAATCACAGTTGAATAATGTATAGCTTTGGATTAAAAAGCAGTACTCCGAAGAATGGAGTTGACATTTTGTACCCGAATTCTCGTCTCTATTAGTGAAAATAGTCAGCGATTTTTTGTGGCTAGTAAGAATGGCTGGTGTTTCATTGCATTGAAAGAAATTGCATAGACCTATTAAAATCTTAAGAAAGTACGAAGCAGGGCTTTATTTGCGCTTAGCCAAAAATTAAAAGATTCATTGAACTCTTAATTTTTGTAGCCGTAACTTCTGTGGGAAATTATGTCTGACTTGTGCCTGCACAAATGCTTTTGAAGTTCCATGGTAATTTCTAAATTAAGTCTACGAAAATGGGAGGATATTATGCCAAGCATCCTAACAAATGATTATGTTTTATGACAATACAGGCTTTTATATATTACCCTAACCCTGGAGTGCATTAATTTAGGACATCCGTATCTAATTTAATATTTATACAACTGGATATTTAATGTTACTTTGGTTGTGAACCATTCTCAAGGTATGACAGCAAGATTGTTTTCATTTTTTTTGACCATGTACAAAACTACATGCACCGCTGTACTCCAGATTTGTAGAGTAACGCTTAAGCAGAATGTGTATTATTTAAAGCATTAGCTTGTAACCAAAATATTGCAGATTTAAATACAACTATAGCTACTGGTTCTTCTGAGAAAGAAGAAAGAAAAAAAAAGCAGATTTCTTCATTAAATTGATTAAATATGACAATTGTAAGTTGTAAAATGTTTGTTGCTATGGATATCTGTCTGCTCTATTAAACTTAAGTGAGTGGCCTTATTGTTGCTGTGGAATCCAGGGAGTGAACTACCGTGCGAAAATATGTCCAAATATGAAGTGGTCTGTAGATCTACAGTGTGCGCTTCTCTGTTCCGCTGACTTCGGTGAGCAGCCGGTCAGCTAGTAACAGAAACGGAGAAATGTGGGCAGTTTTCCTGTGCGGTTTTATCCAAACATCCAAATGTAGTGATGGATACTACAACTACACTGCTACTTTGCTTGTTACGCAAAAATAAGCCGTGTGATACAATCGTCAAATTATTTTAGTTTGGGACTTATCAAAATGGTGAGTTATCTAACAGTTATAACTATTAAAATGTTTTTGAAGTTCTCTTGTCTTTTTGACTGGACTGTTATTTTAACTCTAATACAGATGCCTGAATATTCAGTTTGTTTTCCCTACCGTTTCCTTGGCAGGGCATAACTAAAACCATTCGGTTGTTTTGGTTGAATATTTAGGTGTAGTGACAGCGACTCAGGAGGAAGTACTGAGTTTCAGGTACTTTTTTTGGTTCCATTCAGCTTGGCTGCTGTCACCGGCTTTAAAGGCTGTTCCCGTTTGGCAGCAAAGATGATGACACGGCACCGGGTAACTTAACTCCTGTCTCATTCAGGAAACGCGCCCCCTGCTGGATAGCAACCTCTTTTATTGGGGCCAAGCTGTGGCAGAACCCCCTCAGATTGGACTAATTGACCATTTATGAAACGTGTATATGAAGAATGTATTTGAAAATACTTCCAGGTATTCCAAATGAGTATTCTAAATAAGATGTTTATATGCAAGATAAATTCAGTATTCCACTAATATTCACAGTGTTCATGCAAATGGGCATATTCAGAATAGTGATGGTTTGGAACATGCACAATAGAAATAATCTGACATTTGAAGTTGATAAACTAGGTTGAAGATCAGGTCACACACGGCATTACTTTGTGCGTATGCAAGTCGGGCAACTGCAGGTATGTTTTTTTTGATCACCGTACACCACAATCGAAGACCGTAGAATGGTAGAAGAATGGTCATCTCCTACCATTAAGTATGTTACAATAGGCTAACTGCTATGCCGCGTCAAGGTGGCGATGGATAAATCTGGATCTGGAGAATTGGTGGGACAGAGTAGAATGGACTTTGGATAATGGATTTTCACATAACATGCCCTCATTCAACAAGTTGTGCAGGATGGAAGAGGTTATAACTATCCTGTCCCACCCACAAATCGATTTGCAGTTGTGCTGCATAAAAGCAGAACTTTTGCTGAGTATCATGTAGCTCAGTTTTTAATCAAATCTGCAGTGCATAGTTTTGTGTATGTGTTCTGCAAAGGGCAAATTCTGTAATGAAACTTAAAGCAGCACAATTTTGGGAGAATCCCCTAACATTCCCCATCTGCCCTTTGTAAACAAAAAAGATTAAGCCTATGTCCTTTGCGCAAGACACAGACACTACACAGTGAGGATGTAGATAATTGCAGGTATTCCAAATAAGATGTTTACAGAGCCTAATACTGGAGTTATAATCCACTATATGGTTTGTAGTTCCACCTATCACATTCCAGATAGTTGTGGTTTTAATTTTGCCTCCGGTTATGTTGCCATATTGTAGCTCTGACTTTATATTTTGACATGCTGTCACATCTTTATGAAGCTAATATCTCAATGGGTGAGGCAAAAGATGTAACCTCAGACAAGGAAGAAAAATGGCTCTGGTGATTTTTTTTGTTTGTTTTTTGGATATTTTCCAGCTACCTCTACGATATTTGACATTTGAAACATTTGCCAATACTGCTTAATTGCTAAACATTCCTATTTAATTGTCTTTTAATAAAAGGCTCGATGATGTAATAAATCAGACTCAGACATGCAGTATAAATGGATTTGCCAAAAATAAATAACGTGGTTGCAGCTTAAGCGCTCGCAGCGAACCTCGATCATCTCCCGCGTTGGCATCTCCCCCTACGTTTTATCACACAAACTCGCATTGTCCTTTTATGGGGCGTTGTTATAAAAACACGAGATTCTTAGGAAAGGAAAAGTGGGTTACACTGGAACCCTTATTTGTGCATCAGAGGTGGTGGTGGAGGCTTGTGATTTTTATGACAAATATACAGAAATATTTCAGTCCTAATTGTGTGTGGGTGTAGCATCTCTCCATATAAAAAAGGAAGGGAAAACCAAACGATAATGTAAAATCAAACAGAATTACTACAAAATAAAGCAGATCATCTGTTTGCCAAAATGTATAATTCTATGTTGTGAGGTTTTTATAAGACGCTCACTCAGTGGAAACAGTTTCTTAACCTGTTCATTTCTAATTGCGTAAAACACTGAATTTGATACTTGTTCTGTCTTTGGAAACTTTGCTGCTTTTAAAAACTTTAATCTCACTTTCACAATAGCAACAGTGAAGGTTCCTAGTGCACTAGTTTCTGAATGCAAATCATGTTCTCTGGCTGTAGTGTTATCCCCATTCTTTGAGTAAAAAATAAAACGGCGTTATTCATTCTTCTTATCCAAAGTTCCGATAAGAGCTCGTCTGGGTTTCTATGGCTCTGAGAGAACAACTGTCTGACTTCGATAAGGTCCCTAGGTGTTTTTTTTTTTTTTCCCCCACCAATGTAAAATACAGAGTCCAAAATTAACACTCATGAAATGCAGGTTAATTTGATCTGCGGAGGGTGAACTTTACTAATGTTAATGCAAAGTTCACTGTGGTTGATACGTTTTTGGCAGCTAAAAATGTGCCGATCGCTCTATTAAAAACCACTGGCTCTACTGATTAATTCATCTGAGTGGCCAATTTTCAACGCCGTTGATGGTGTCATCATAGCAGCTTCTAAATAAGCAGTGTGATTTCACTGCCCTGTTGTAATTTTTATCCACCAAAATGACTTTCGGTACCTTGTTGGTAGCAACACCATTCCACTGGTGTCTTCACAGTAGAACCCAAAACCAGTGTATTTATTCCAGATAGTAACCCAATAACCCATGTCCTACTGCCATGTATTGGATATGGTGCCATAGTCACTAAATGCATCGCAAAATATTAACGCACATATTAAGGCCATTTCCCAATAATGTTCAACATCGCACTAATGGGAACAATTGTTGCTGAGGGATATGTGGTAATAGTTGCCTTGTTTAGACACCAGTTGCTGGTGGACATTATTCTCAGTATTCTGCCATTATTTCCCTTGCTCTTGTAATCGTAATGATCCATTTATTACTGAGGATGCTTTTTTCTAATATATTTCCATCCTCGTAAAATACATTTTCTGAATCCAAGCAACCGTAAATTAATATTATAATGTAACAAGACAAATGTTCATGTTCAATTTATTGAGACAGGTGCTATAAAGTAATTTTTCTGAGGTTTTCTGGGCCTCATCTAAAGATGGCTTGAAGTGGGAATTGCTTTTGGTTTTTGTTGTCGACATCCTGTTTTATAGAGTCTAGTTTACTCGGGTGTTATCCACATATGGTTTGGCAGAACAGATCAACAGCTTTGATCACGCTTTAAAAAAGATGTTATGAGCGGCGTAGAGAAGTCGAATTTTTGTAGAGCTTTACAGGAACATGCCAAGGCATTTACGTTTAAAACAACCTGGGACGAACTGGGAAAAACTCCAGAGATTGTGTCTTTCGCACAGCTAATTGGCAGCACTCGGGATTCTTCCTCAGTCGCGTTCTAGCCTTGCCCGTTCCCATGCTCTCCCTCGCAGATCTTCGGTGATCTTCACTCTCTTTGTCGCTCGCCCTTTTGCGGAGCCCGATGTCCTGGCGTTGGCCAGCCCAGCCGCCTAACACCCCTCTCTCTCTCTCTCTCTCTCTCTCCCCGGTCTCCTTCCAGCTTCTACCACGCACAGTGAAACCGGGCCATGGCGTTGAAGGAGAAGCTGGAGTCGGTTCTGAACGTGGGTCTGCGTGTGCCCAGCATCATGCTGCTGGAGGTTCTGTACCGCTGGGACGTCAGCTCCTTCTTCCAGAAGATCCAAAGGAGCAGTCTCAACAACAACCCTGTCTTCCAGTACAAGTACCTGGCACTCTACCTGCACTACGTGGGTTAGTGTCCCATAGCCAACCAACTCTGTTCCCGGGGGTTTTGACTAAGTCTGTTTTTAAATTGGTCCTGGGTTGTTCATCGAAAACTGGCCTCAGCATTATCGAGTCTTTTTTTTTGTGATAAGTGAGAGGGGAAAAAATATATTTCTATTGGTTTTTTTGTACCTTGATCAAATTTAAACGGAATACTCAAGTTGGGGAACAATTAGCTGGTTAATAAATTACGTATTCCAAGCCAGTTTCAGTTTATGCCACTACTTAATCTTTTAATTTGCAAACGTACACATCCAACCACAATCTTTTAGAGCAGTTCCAAACTTTAAACAAACCAAAAAAAACAACCCGTATAGAAAATGTATGTATTGCAGAAATTACAAAGGTGATACAGCACTGTCAACTGATATAGGCCAACAATAGGAAGACCTGGCCATTAAAATTGTCTAACAAAAATGAGTTGGCGTGAAACTCTTTGCTGATGAATGTTATAGTGGGTGAATTAAGCGTTTCTTTCACGTGGTGCTGTTATGGGGCCTTGAGTTTAGCCCTGTGACGGATCCTGACCGTCATATGACATCTGAAAGTAAAAAGACGTCGTCTTAGGTTCTGCCCGGGTGTGGTATGGTAATTACACAGTGAACAGTGTGAATGCGGTCTGTTACCCATCAAAAGGCCCTGTTCTTTTAAACTTTGCCCCAGAAAAGTGCTGATGTGACTCTTGTCTCTTAAGTTGCGGCTGTGTGTAAATAATGTGCAAATAACTGAAGCGGAAATCTGCACATGGCGGTGGCTCTGGTCGTGTAATTGCAGATAAAATTTGTTTAGCGGTTTGGAGGTGACCGACGTTGCACGCTGTGGGGCTTTTAAGCCTCCCCTCCTGCTGAACGATCGCGCTTTGGATTCTGAGTTGGTTAACTGAATGTTATCGGGTTTAGTTTTCGCACAGGATGCGTGCACGTCTGTGAACTGTTGAAAGAAAAATACGCAGAACTTGCCTGCCTTGATGGTTCACAAGCAGCTGGCTGATGAGAGCTAGGACACAAGCCTCAAATCTGTCACTCGTGTTTTATATTAATTTAATTAAAGTTTTGTATTGCAGAAACCATAAGCTGAAAAGAATTGAGGGTAGGTGTCATAGCTGCTCAGGGATGGACAAATTGTTAGTGCAGATTTCTTATTTAAAATAATTTTTTTGTTCCAAACTGTGGCTCTCCAAAGCCCAGGGTGCTACTGGTACTTTTATACACGCATATAACGTTAAATGTGGTTGCGTAAGCGCCGTGTTTGGGTTTGCATCTTGATTGGCCCAGGGAACATAAGCAAATTTTAAACCTGACGTCTGATCAGCTGGTTGCTCGTTATTGCCCGTGGGTGAGGCGCTTCTCATAGTGTTGGTCCTAAGCCACATCGCCAAGCCAGAGCCATACTCCTACAGCAGGAAACGCATAGCAACTAAGCTCCAATAAAATCTCCCCCAGTGACTTAAACATGTCAGGAGTGCAGTTCTCCTCTGACTAGAATAGGGCAGCCGTCGAGGGAATGCTTGTGGTCTTCTGATGAATTTGGGCCATTGAATGTGAAGCGACTGCAGCGTGATTATAAGGTTACTGTGAAATAAAATTGACTCTGCTACTTCTATTGATGTTTTTATATATTAAATGCGAAGGGATTTCACCTCCGTTTATGATAATATCAGAAGGGGATTACGGGAATCACTGGAAGTGCAAGGCGCAGCAGGACGAGGCGCGACGTGGGTGAAGCTTCAGCAGTTACCGAGGCGCTCACCGCTCGACTGCTGGGCAGCTTCCTCTCGTGGCTTACAGGCAGGGTGCGTCGGCAAACAGCCCTGCACGCAACAGTTTATATCCTGGTGCGGTGAATAATTAGTGCATCTGTCGTCCCTACTCGACGGGAACTGGCATGGTGCTGTTATGTCTGTTATATCACTCTCTCGCACACGCATGCAGTCTCAGGCTTCCCGGGTTTACTGTTGGACAAATCTGTCTGGAAATAAGGGAGTTGAAGCCAGGTAACTGGCATCTGAGGTAGGCGGATTCAGGGCGTTGCTTTACTGCTTCGAACACACTGCACACTCGTCTTGCGCCCAAAGTGTTCCTCCAAAGCCTGGCCTTCTCTCACTTTCCTACCCAGTTGCACCCCTCCACCTCCTGCCCTTGCCCCAACATTGTCCTTCACACCACACACACCTCATCCCTTCCTCCACAGCATATTCTCCTTGACCCCATTGGTGGAGTGTTTAATATCTCGTGTCTTATCTCTCTGTCATGTGCCCAGTAAAACTAGGACAAAATGGCCGAATGGCATTGTTCGGTATCGCCTGTTGGGTAATTAAAAATCCAATTGCCTCAAAGCTGCATACGTTGAAATCGGGGCGGAAAATGGCCACGCTGAGAACGCTGGAAGTTACACACGTGTAGCTAACACTGCCCCACTTGCGTGTACCGATGTGTTCGTTCTCTCTCACGTGACCACGTGGAAGACAATGACGCCACCGTGTCTGCGTGTATGCACACTTTTTTTTTTTTTCCCCCCTCTTCCTCTTCTTTTCTCTTCAGTGCTCCGGGGGTGGTTCAGCCCATGCTAGATAATCCCATTGACAGGACTTTCCATAGGGAAGGCAGAGTGCTAATTATAAACAACCAGGATTCCGCCGGGCGCTTGCTACAGAGACCGGAGGACAGAATCTGCAGTCTGAAAAGCCCTAATCCAGCCTGGCCACGTGAGGCTAACGCCACGGCGGACGTCAGCAGAGAGGCCTTGCATGCTCTCTTCCACTCTGCAGGGTTCACTATCGGGCAATGGCCCAATCGCACGTGCCGACTGAGACCTGCTGGAACAAAGCGATGATCCCACCGTTTCAGAGGAAGAAGCAGTGTCGAGTTCCAGAAAAGGTTTTATAGAGGCGGCTCTCGGTCGAGCTAAATGCTTTAACGAAAACAGTTTAATTTTGAATTTCCCTGATCTAAAGAGAAAAAAAGTGTTTCCTGTATCTATAGGAAATGGTGTAGCTTGCTAAACTGCAAGATGCCAAACTCCTAGCCCAGATTGCTACTCAATAAAAGATTCCAGTCTTGTCTATAGGAGCTAAGGCGGATTTCAGCGAAGGTCAATCATGACTTCTGTGTGGAAATAGCCTAGGTTGCAATGTAAGCTGTTCTTTACTCTGGCTTCCAGCTGGTGTCATGCGTTCCAGTGTCTTGGAGTTGTTTACTATTGCATAATGGCCAGTAATGAGAAAAGTCTTATTACATAATGAGGATTAATACAGTTAGTCTACATAAACTGTCTCTCTATTGTGAGTCTGTAAGTCAAGGTGCTGTAATTTTACACGAGTGAGTTATGATATTGTTGGTAAACTCATGCTTGTAACTAATAACCTATAGCGTAAAATATCAGTCCTAGCAATTTCATTTCTGTGCTGACCCACAAATGACGTCGTGGGGGGGGGGGGGGGGGGGGGGGGGGGGGGGGGGGGGGGGGGGGGGGGGGGGGGGGG
>JAOVYW010025787.1:9115-31172 GCA_025775045.1 Hiodon tergisus | reverse complement strand
GCTACATTTCCCCTCCAAAAGCACATGGGAGGGGGTGGTTTTTTGCCGCATGATGGACAGGCTCTGTCAAGACCTCGACTGGTCCCGCCCCCCTCCCTGCAGTTTAACCGCACAGATCTGACAAAACGCATTAGGATCACGGCACCCCCAGTCCCAGACCCAGCCGCGCGTGGGGCTCGCCCTCCGCTCCAAGCATTCCTTGCGGCTATGCCAACAGCCATTCGGGGAGACATCCATCACCCCCAGGACGGACCCGCCGCTACACGTGTTTCCCTTTACGGGTCTCGGGTCGGCCCTTAAATGGCCTGCTCTGGGCCAGGGGGAGGCACCGTGGCCGGCAGACAGCGATTATGCTAACATTAGAGATAACCGTTGCCAACTTGAACAATTGTTAAATGGGTGACACTTTTAATCCAAGATGACCGCTGAGCTCTGGAAAGCATTTGGTCAACTGCGTTTTCTATAAGAGATTCATCTGCGCAAACGATTCCCCTCCAGGGGATTCCCCTTCAGTACTCTCCCCCACCTGGACTTTGAACCCACAACTCTGCAGACGTCCAGGTAATTCCACTCTCCTTTGCAACTGCTGCTTTGAAACATGATTGATGCCTCGTTTGTATACGGTCCTAAAAGCATCCCTGGTCCCATGAAACGGGAGCTCTGACCTCCTAGAGGACGGCGGGAGGGATGAAACCCGACCGTCTCCAATCGCCACGGTTTGACTGCAGCTTGACAGGCTGGTATCCGACGGGACCATTGGTGGGAAAGCCGGTCCACTCTGCAAACCGGCATGCGCTCCCCCGGGGTTCCACCCAACCCTCCGCCATCACTCCTCTTCATCGCTTAGCCTTGCACTTGGTCCGGTCCGGTCCGCCGAGCAAGGCCACGCTGAGGCTGCGTTGTTCAGCGTGCAGGGGCCTGTGCGTTTCTAGTCACAGCGAGCAAAATTCCTACGCATCCCAGTTAGTAAAGAGACATCAGGAGCCAACAAACCACAGCCAATGTATCAACAGTGTAATCAAGTGGCTGGCTAGGGGTTTGGGTTAGGCTAGGCCCGCTTCCCTTTGGAGCACTTGAACTCTTCCGGTTTTTGTTTGCAGCTCTGTGGACATCTATAAATTTCCATCGAATGCCAATTCAGGATCCGTGAAATTAGACAACACAAGGATATTTAATGAAACAATGTTATAAGGCATTTATTATTTTCACATTTTAACACGAGGAATCTGACCCATGTTGTGAACCAAGCTGGAAAAAAATATCAAACTTTCTCCCGTTTTTTTTTAAATTGTTAAGCATGTCAGAGAAATCAGGAATTAGTGGTAGAGAGGCTTGGTTACTGACCTCGAAGTTCCCAGTTCAATCCCAGGAAGTGCACTGCTGTTATACACCGAGGAAGGCTCATTGACTTCCATGACATCCCTGAAATTCTGAGCTCACGTGAATAAAAAGCGATATGACCAATGCCCGGTCGGAGTAATAACGCTTTGCTTTTTTCTCCCCTTTGTTGATATAATTTCTGACCTGTATATTTTTTCTTCAAGTGAAAAAAATCAGAGCCCAGCTTTTATGAATTCTGTGATAATCCAGGCGATTGAATAGAAAGGGACCCCCTGAAGGACTGATTGATTCTGTTCTGACCCGGTGCCCATAGAGGTGGAGAGAGTAGGAAGCTCTCAAATATCTGGAGTCGGTGTTTACAGAAAGTGAGTTTCCTTGCCTTTTATAAACGGAGGCCTAATTTGTCTTGCTAATAGGCTAACCTGACTCTGGCGCCCAGCTGGGTTATATCAGGTGACACTGTCCAGGATTCTGTCAGAGGAAAAGCCTTTTTTTTACGAGCCATTTTAGAAAAGAGAACTGTGACAGTGAATAATTTGAATGGACGATGATCTGCGTCAGCGTAATCGAAATTCATGTTCTTCGTTAAAGAGCATGAAATATTTATTTACTCAGCTCCCAGGCATTAGTCTTAATTTGAGGCTGAAACGAGCAGTGCTTAATCTCCTGAACGCTCTGGGTGAAACCAAACGCAAACCTACTGCATTCACGATTTTTTTTTGGTTCCGTATAAAATATTAACAGTGTTGGGGGAGTGCTGCGTTGTTTTGAGTCACAGTGGTTTTTTGACCAGGAGTACGGGCAGTTCAGGACTGCAGGTGGTGAGTGTGACGTCACTTCCGATAGACAACACTGGGCTCCTCCTCCTCCTATTTTTCTTATCACTCCACCACAAACGCCTCCCAAAAAAACATTTGAAATAAAATGTATGGGCATGGCTCCAAAGACCGATGAGATAGATGAGATTTTCACAGCGTTGCAGGAGCTGATCTCCGTGAAACGTTTTTCCCCCCCAGCTCAGCAGGCTGGCATAATTGGTGCAATGGAGCATGATCTACAGAAGGTACCGTGGCTGTGGAACCCTCGCGAAAGCAGAACCCTGGTCCCCCTGGCGGAACCCGAATGAGAACGGGGAAATGAAACCAGCTCAACGACGCGGCACTGAAAACGTTTCAGTGCAATTTTACGGCAAAAACATAAACTTATCTCAAACACTGCGTTCCAGTCAAGGGTCGGCAAGGCTGGTTGCCGTGTCTCAGATGGCCACGTCTTCTTCCCATGATGAGATGCTGCGCTGTTTCTCTGCTTTTCTGAAACTGTCTGTTGCAACACGATGGTTTCCATGAAACTCTGCTTGACAGTCTTATCTCTGTGATAAGTTATGAAGCATTCACGACAAAGGTTTAAAAAAAAAATATATATATATATACACATATTTTTAAAATTTATTTATAACCTTGTGATAAGTGTTTTTAATTTCAGTTTGGAATTTACCTTTAACTACCTGTGTCTTTGACCTTGTCCGATGAAAATTAACCCTGTCTCAAAGTTAAATGTACCCACATCATAGAGTTGGAGTTGGACATATTCCTAATAGCACTCTAAGGCACCTTAAACTTAAAATCGCTTCACTTTCAAAAGGCTTAAACATTGGAGGTTACTGCGTCCCCCACATCCGCCCTGCCCCTGATCCGTATTACAAATCCATACGTCCAACCGTTTGGCTTTCTTGTGCAGGTCCATTTTGTATTGTTTGAAATCTGTCTGTGGCATCGACATTCAGTCCTGAAATTGCTGCTGGCACTCCTCTGTAGGTGAAACTAGAGCATCCTGGCCATGTGGTCTGCTTACCTGTGCTCAACAAGGACCGGAATGGGAAGTTACTCTATCTGACTGATATAAAAGACGTCTTTTTCTCCTCCAAGCCGTCGCTTGCGGGGATGATTCACCGCCACGCCCCTTTCCCCGTTTTAACACGGCTCTCTCTTCCTGCCGTCCGTTGTCACTTCAGGAGACATCCTGCCTCCTGCCTCCCGAGCTGAGGAGATAAAGGCGCAGCTGCTCTGAATGCGTGCTCGTATGGAGGGGGGTAATGTGGTGAGGATGCACGAGTAAAACCGGGCCGCGGGGGCAGTTCGCACAGTAATCGAGCCATCATCAATGTTCAACAACTGCTATTAGTGTAGCTGGTGATCCATCTGCAGGCCGTTTCCCAGCGCCACGTGTGATGCTTAAATGTACAACAATGTCCGGTGCATGTCGAGTCTTTTAAAACCACAGCAGAGCGCCTCCGACAAGGATGTCGTTTATAGCGTGACCCTGTGGTCTGTAAAATACTTGCCACATGCGGGCTGATAGGTGTCCCACAATTCTCGCTGCGGCGCTGCTCCGACAGCGCGTGGACCTGTGCTCCCTGTCTCCGCGAGGGTCCCGCTCGCCTGCCGGCTGCATCTTGTGAGACGCTGCAGGCGCGAAGCCGAGTCCCGTGTTTAGATGAGAAGCAGGTGTGGTGGGACAGAGGTGTTTATGGGGCTCCCTCTGTAGCCGCCTGCTCCGCCACACATCTCGACCTGCGTGCCTCAACAGAGTCGACTCCAATCTCTGCGCCAGCCGCCCTCCAAATCTCAGGTTTTACTGCTCTTTGCGCGGCGGTGCCGGGACAAGGGCCCGCCTTTTATTTTTAACGACCGTCACGCTGCAGAGCTCGCACGCTGTGAGGGGCATGAGACCGGAGCGCCGCGTAAACCTAAAAACTCAGCTTTTCACCATGCGGTCACGTTTCCACCACCCCGGCTGGCCCATATGTGTGAGGGTAGATGGAGACCAGGCTTTTTGTGACGGCTTTACAGACCGCATTGACATTTTCTGGTGCCGGATTTAAAGGGCAGCCCACGGTTTAATACCCCAAAGGCACTCATTTTCTTGCTGATTTCAGGCATCTGACTAAGCAAAGCGGGTACCGTGGGTCACAGAGGGAAGGGAAATAGCCCACCACATTATGTATTTACCGAAACGTGATGGCAGACACGCACTTAATACCCACCACCAAAAAACCCCCAAAGTTTGAGACGTCTGCAATTAGCATTAGAGGGTTTCATTTTTATGACGAGCTGCCATGGTTTTCAGAATCTAAACTTCAGATTAGAAGGATTTAATTGGGCTTTCTCCGTGTGTCTATGTAAATGTATGTATGTATGTGTGTGTGCGTGTGTGTGTATGTGTGAGTGTTGTTTAGCTAAATTGTATTCCAGGAAAGCAATGCAGTTTCTGTGAGTGTTGATTGGACTTTCCCTCTATAAAACATAAGCATTAGATGTCATGCTTGTGGTTCACACGGAACATAGGAGCTGAGATAAATTCTTTGTAAGCACCTCATCCATAATTTTAAATAAAAAACTTTTTTTTTGCCTTTTAGTTCCTCTCGATCGTCATCATTTCCTGGCATTTCTCTTGCCCTGGGTCAATTAATTGCATGACCTTCGTCTGTATTTCAGAGGCAGAATGTCCGCAGTGACAATGTATCCAGTTGAGATAACCCTAACCTGCCTCTCAGCTCTACCTCGGACGTGGTAGAGCACTTGTGTAGAAGTATAGAAGTATATCAGTGAAGGAAAGGGGGTGGGAAAGTGGGACTGCAGTCTGTTGACTTTACGAGACTCAGAGTTATTCTCAAACTAAACTGGATCCTGAGTCCAGTCCCTTGTGAGGAGTGAAGGGGGGGTCAGCGAGTCACTCTTCTGTTCTCCAACAGTTCCCATAACCCACTAGGGGCTACTGAACATTTATGTGGTCTGCAGTGAAGTATGCAGAAAGTACACTTGATACAAAACAATACAACGTTGAATTATTGTTTACTTTTTAACAGTCTGGAACAGTTTGAGATCGATATTTAATGTGTTGTCTTAAATATCAATTTCCACTTTCATAAAATTCCTCGTTTTGATTAAGTGGATTCAGTCTGGATTAAAGCCACATTCTCTCACTTCGGAGTAATCTCTGAGGTCTCCCATCTGGTTCTCTCCCAATTTGCCATAGTAACCTGTACTTTAAAAGCAGATGTCATCTTGTACCTTTTCTCGAATCTTTCCTTTCCATTGCCATTGAATCTCAGCCCACTCCACCTACCCTCGACCCACCACTGTCTCTCCTGCAGTGCGCCTGGTACTTGGCAGAGCAGCTGTTTCTGTGCTATTAGTTTTGACCATGATCAGAAAAAAAAACAATTGACCTAATTATCTGAACGCCGAACACACGGTGGGACTGCACTGGCATACGGTTAAATCCTAAAGGCATGAGCACTAGCTGTAGGCCCGCCCTGCGCTGTTTTGTTGTAAGTTTTTCCTGGTAGGCTGTGCGCCTGAGTCAGTGCTGACATTTCATATTGATTTCAGTCAAGCTCAGCTTTCAGGATACATGCATTTCTGTTAAGTTCCCTTCCAATGGGAAGTTCCTCCATGGGTTGTTGGGGTGGAATGATGGGGGTGGGTCATTAGTCTGGGGGGCCCCAAATTGTTGTTGCTGTGTTGGATGGGATCTATACAGATAAACTTAATCAAATTGACTTGAGGTCTGGAAAGTTCTTAAGTGAGCTGGCTATACATCTTATTTATTTCAGATAATTGGAGGCTGGAAGTCCTGTGCCTAATCTATAGGATCTTTGAGGTTCAGTCTGCGCTATGAAGAGCAATCAGCCCGAGATCTTAATGGATGATAGCATGTTTCCCACACCTAAGTCCAAAACCCTGGCCCTGAATCATGCCCCGATTTCCTCTGTTGCAATCACAAAGGATGCACTTTCAGTGGAAAAAAAAGGACCCTCTCTAGAATTTCTGTCATGGATTACATCCTTGATTAATAGCAAACTGGAACTATTGGAACCACTTTCCTGTTTGGCGGCTCTCTCTCTCCTGAGAACGTGGAGGAAGACGGAGTCGGTTTCACAAACCGCTCCCTCAACCCCCTCTTTCCATCCTCCTCTCCGCAACTCTGATCCCTGACCGACGCTCTGCGAGGGCGCAATCCCTGTCTGCTCCTTGGTCAGGGACTAGTCCTGCCGAGGGGAGGAGGAGAGGGGAGAGATTTCTTTCTGAAGGCATCCATTCACAGTCCAAATTTCCAAGTGCTGATTCGATGTGGGGGGGGGAATGAGACCACCATGTATTAATTCCACCAATTTATTGCTTTGTTTTCCTCCTGAAAAACAAAAGTTTTGGATTGTGCAGTGTGTGTTTTGGGATTAAGCACCAGCACATTTGGTTGTGACTTGACTGTGTGGCTTTCCCCTTCAAACCACAATGGCTTGATGAGCATTGTGGTGCTTCATTCCTCCAATAGTTCCCCCAAGCTGTTAAAATGGACCACTGAATCGGGCCTTAACAGTAACAGACATTTTCATGACTGCACATCAATGCACACCTCACACAAAGGCTTGTCCTGGCTCGTTCGGACTCCATCGTTTTGGATATTGCGTAATCTGATCAATTCTGTTTCTGGCAGTACAGTGTGGTCACTTCCTCAGTCCTGAGCTTCATGCTGTGTTTATGCAGTGGTGTGTGGTTACAAGGGAGGGAGAGGGAGTGAAAGGAATATGGGGGTAATTGGAGGCGCATATTGAGCGAATTTCTAATGCTCGTTTCCATCGTTTGGCCCTCAGTTGTATTAGCCCGATGTAGCTCAGATGTAGCTTAACTGTGGGAAGATTACGGCTTCCTACTGGGCAGAAAGTTCAGTTCAAGCCTAAACCACTGACGGCTGGGGGTACTTTGGGCTGACATAGCTCTGAATTCATGTTAAAGTAAAAAGGGCTGTGAGAACAGGTAGTCATGTAATTTACATGGACCACATAGCAATATGCAATAGAGAGGTATGCTGGGATCATGGTATCAGATGGGTAGTTTTGACAGTAAACTAAATGCTCATCTTTTAATTGGGATAAAAAATGTTCGCTAAAAAAACGTCGCTAAATAGGTTTTTTTTAATATAGGACTACTCAACAGCAATTTTGGGCCAAAGAAAAAAATTTAACAACGGTAGGTTTTTTTTTTACGAGAAAGAAATTACAAGCTGAAAACATTTTATTGAAGTCTTTCAATTCTTTTTTCTTATTTTTCAACCATATTTTGGATTCAAAATGGAAGAAGAGGTACCCACAACAATATACAAAATTGAATTCAGCTGGAGGTGTTCTGGAATATTATGGAGAGGCTTAATGGAGTTTGAATTCCTTTAAATTTCTTTCTCAGCCCCATTATGCACTAGAACAACCTTGGCTCAGCCCTGCAAGTCATCAGAAAACCCGTTGCCTTTGTGTTTCCCAGCTACCGACTTAGGGGCCCTACTGTTCCTGTCAGTTTCTCATAGGCCTCCCGTCTTGGTTCATGCAAACCTCAGTGATTTGAGCTTCCCGGTCTCTGCCCAGGTTGTGCTGAAGACTCTAAGCAGGTCTCCCACAAACAAGCCTACTTTGCGTATTCCACTATGGTCCACTATTTTATGAGCCGTGTTCTGCTTTAGTCATTTAAACGGCATAGGGCATTAGAGTTTGAGGCCCCAGGGGAAAACTGCATATTTTAACAGGGAAGTTAATGTACAGTTTAAATCCAGTGCAGGTAAGGTTGCCAACATTCTGTTGCCCAAATACAGGCAAACGAACTGTAACATTTGAAAAACCGGACGTCCCGGCTAATACAGGACCGTCAACCCTAAGTGTAGGTCCAGCAGCCAGGAGATAAAGGGCTCTGCACTGTTAACAGCCCTCTGCCTCCTAGAGTGACTAGGTCAATTGAAGTAATTCCTCCTGACATGATTCAATTCCGCCCGCTGCTTTAAAAGACGTGGGGCCTGTTCCCGTCATTAGCCTAACAAAGCACCAGCCACTTTAAATAACCCGGGTCTGGAGCCATACACAAGCCGCTGCTGGGGTGAATTTAATTTGCAGTCCAATTCCTGCGGAGAGATTGATGGCGATTTCCCTCCACGAGGCCCTGTATTCCTGCTTCCCCCCACCCTGCTCCGTTGCCTTGCGAGGGCGTGACGTCGCTGTGTCGCCTCTGAGCAATCTGAGCCTGATGCTCCCCGGCTGTCGCAGAACGGATGGGGATCGGTTTACCGGGAGAGCTGTCGATGTGACCTTGGCGTGTTGGAACCTATGATACCCAGCCTGCCCAACTTCAGGCCCAAGGCAAAATAAGACAAAGGCAGCCAGCAACTGGGACAAACCTCTCAACGCCAAACACAGAAGTGTGTGGAACTCACGTCCAAGCAGTTCCTGTCCAACTAGTGTTGGCCGAAACGAAACGGGCTCTCTCTTTCTGTCTCGATGGGTACCTGATGGGTGGGACAATATACCCCTGGTAGGTAGTCCTCTAACCTAGAGTGACAGGCAGCAGTAAGCTCTGGGGTTACACTGGAAGGGGTGGAATAGTACAGAAAGGGGGCCAGGCATGGGGTTCTGGAATGGTAGATGTGTTGATTTTCTTTCTTCTCAAGAGAGCGTTATCACCAGGCTGCCACCTGGGAATTGAAGTCTGTTCACAGAGCGTGGAGGAGGAAATCACTTTTTTTTTCTGCTTTGCAACCTTTCTCGACAGGGAGTACTCATTTGTATTTATTTCTCCTGGGGATCTTTGATTCAGTGCTCTGTCTGTACCCCACATCGGGCCGGCACCGTTGTAATTGAATGTGACAGGGAGGGCAGGTGAAAGATGGCTTTCTTGGCTGAGTCTCGGATGAGAACTGCTGTTGAAAAACTAGGGAGCCTACTTTTCATTAAAACGGCACTGGCCGATAAGCTAATGGCGGCTTGTACGCCGCAGACGAGCAAAGCAACTGACAACCGTCACTGTCGTGTCAATTCCAATCACTTTAGCTTCTGATGCCAAATTTTTTTTCGACTCAAAAACAAAAGCCCTCAGTAGAGTCAGCCGAACTTTGACGTCGTCGCTGACTCGGTTGCTAGGTGAGACATTACAGAATCTCTGAAGCTCCACGGTTTATGGAGAAGCCTCTCCTGGAGCATTGCGGTGCGTTAACACCGGTGATCAGGATGTAATCTCAAGACAACATGCCGCCACTGTGGTGATGCCACGTCGGGTGATGCTGTACAAACCCGACCGGTTGGCTTTTCAGCCATGTGACAATCATTTGAAAAGAACTGAACGTAAAACAAGCGGCGAGAATTTGATGAGAAGATTTGGTGCAAGCCAGAAGTGCATCAAATATAGGAGATGTAGTACATCCATCTGTGAGCAATGAATGCAAAGGAATAAAGTCTAAAACCCATTTCATTATTTCAGTTTTTATAGCCCAAGCATAATAAATTCACACACGAATGCACTTAGCCATATTGCTTGACCCGTGTTCACCTGCGCAGGTTCCACCTCCATATATCCTGTGTCCCACGAGAGGTGACGCTCCGCTGGATGACCTGTGAGTGAGCTCTGCGGCTGCCCGGATTCCCCTGGGTGGCTGTGAGGAGAGTAGTGTCAGCGCCTCTCGAACCTGCACCTTGGGATGCCGTTAATGGGCTCCAGGCCAGCTCTGCAGGTTGTGGGGCTCGCCAGATTCTCCGGTTTCAATCAGGCAACCGTGTGATGCTGAGAATAATTTTAGTTTCTCTTTCTCTCTCTCTGCTGGCCTCTTGCTCTGTCCCACTCTCTGCGTGTGTTTTTTTTTCCTTTTTTTTCTGTGTTGTGATTTGATTTTCGGACGGTGATTGGAACCATGTGCAATAGCCTGGTTCCCAAAGAAGGATAAACTAAGAACTAAGAACTAAGAACTATGCAACGCGGAGGGCTGGTCTTTACAGAAACATCCAGGGAGTGTTTGGCCTTTGAGTTAGTCATTGGCAAGAGTCTGGGCTTGTCTTGAATAAAGAATCGCAATCGCTTGTGATCTGTTTGATTACCCACAATTATTATAATACGACAGGTATGGAAATAAATTTACGCATTTACACGTACAGTAATAAAATAAGCCATCTGAATGATTTTGGAATGGCTCTTTATGTAGCTTTGCTTTCAGAATAAGGGTGAAAAAAGCAAAAGGCACAGTTTTGACAGGGATCATTGCATAATGTAAATTGGTTGGAAGAAAAGGAAAGATTTATTTGTGCGTGAGGTATGTTTTTCTTTGTAGGCAATCTGGCCTGCAGGCTCCATTTAACCGTGCCGAATTGAACAACAAAGCAAATAAACTCACACGCTGGGGCCAATCGGCTGCATACGGTAACACTTGGGCTCCCTTGACACCAGAAAATTCTTAAAGAAGAAAGATACAGATGAAAGCGCAGGTTTCAGCTCCTTTTTTCTCTCATCTTAATGAGTTGACTAAATGTGGCTGATTGCTCATTACTTCAGCTTGGTGGGTTTTGCTTGACTGTTTGCTAAACAGCTTAAGTCGAGCCTGGCAGTTGACTCTGATGCATGCAGGTTTCCCATCATTCCCGCTGGGCGTACCATGTGCTGCTGTCATGGGCCCTCTTCTGTGAAGGTTCTCGTTGGTTCCCCGGGATGCTGTGATGATCAGCGGCGACCGGAGCAACGGGATACAGCGGTTCCAGGGGCTCATCCTAGCGTGAAGCCGACGTGAAGGCCCATGTGAAGGACCCTCCTGGCTGCACAGCTGCTGTTGTCACACATCTCCGTGTTTAGTTTGGACACTGAGTTCAAAGTTGGTTTTTTCATGTGTGGGCTGAGGCCAGCGATACCGGTGTGATGTCAAAATGTCAGTCGGATGTTAAATCAACAGTCCACTCTGACTGTGTGTTGTGTCCTCACACTCGCCTAATGGCAGACATTTGGAAAAGGTTAGCAGACTTGACAAGTGTAAATATATGTACCCATGCAAGAGGGGAAATGCAATTGGTAATCTCGGTTGGCACTGAGGTACAGGTGGTAGACATTAGTCCTTGAGAGGCGAGCTCAAAGGCTTGATTTTCCAACAATTGGTCCCCAGTTTCAAGCCTTCACAGCCGTCCAGGAAGTGCTTAGGGTGATTAGAAAACTGAAAAAGTGGTTGAGAGGTTTTCTGCCAAAGCCATTTTATTTCTGGATTGAAAAGAAAAACAATCAAATACATGCACCAATGTGATTGGAGAGTTTGTGCATGCTTTGACTCTTTCAGTAGTCCTCCACCTAGCCCAGTTTGCGTCGGTGCCTTGACGGAGAAGTCTCGATCCGATGTTTTGTTTGCTGGTGAGCAGTCAGACTGGCTGGCCAGAGGAGCTTTTGCCCCCGCTCTTTCCGAGCTTGTGTCCCACCCTTGACTTCCACCCACAAGTTGCAGAGTTATTTAGCACTGACTGTGAGAACTGGCCTCACACTGGATCCCACTGTAACATTGTCTCAAGATTCTCCTGGAACGTCAACTTGGTATGACGGCTCGCAGTCTGATATTTCTGGTTTGCCTAAGGTGTTCCAGTGGCAGTGGCAAGAGTCCTAAACTGAACCCCTCCTCCCCCTCACTCTCAGAAGTCCCAGCTGAAAGCAATAAGAAAGCACTGGACAGGCTATCAATGCTAAACGCATCAAGTATGCCGATGTAATGAGAATCCAAGGCACCTTGATGGATGGTTATGGAAGTATGCTAGTCCGAAACTGTAGGTTGATGGGGTAATTGGGTTTTGATGTTGTTGTTGTTAGTGAGACTTTTAGTATCATCTGATTTTCACTACCCACCCCCCCGTAGACACACACGCATGGCAAGGTTAATTTCTACACAGCTGTTTTCAGTCCTGTTTTTATTACTTTCCCTTTGGCACTAGAAGACAGTACAAGTACAACAATAAGGAAGAGCTTCCATGATAGAACTGCCTCAAACAACAGCTACTAACAACCGATAATTGTAAGAGTGACAGAGCATGTCGGCTTCCCATCGATCATCTTAAGCTGTGTCCATCTGGAGCGTAGCTCGCCCTGCCGTTTGCAGGAGTGCGGAATCTCCCCATGGCCACACAGCTTCAGGGATCTGTTAACCAAGGGTGTCTCCCCTAACTTCCCCAACTCTGAACCTTTAAAAACAAAACAAAATGCTGTCAAGTTCTCCACTGTACCTGCTTGCTAGCATGTCTCATTATGAGTGGCTTGAAGGGAGCTGGGTTGGAGGAACACAGTTGGGCTTGTGCCCCACCCCCCACCCCCACCCCTGATGAGGGCAGGGGTTTCAAGGAGTGGAGCTGAGATGCATTAGTACATTGTCTTTGTCTTTGTTTCTCTGAGCTTCAGTGGGTGGGTGATCACGCTGCCCCAGGGGCACTATAAGGAAGGACTTGTGGCGAGAGTGGGATCACCTGTGACAGATGAGGGGTTGGCTCTCTCGTCTGGCAGTGAGAAAGTGAGGTCTGTCTCTCCAGCCATCAATCCACTCAGATCCATCTCAGGAGAGAGCTTTTAGTAGCTGCCACCCATACCCCGGAATGCAGAGTGCACATAAAGCTTTCAATAGTTCTCAGCACTGGCTAAATGAACCCTCTATTTCTGCTATTAAATAAAAACTCAGAGGCTTTGAGTGTGTGTGTGTGTGTGTGTGTGTGTGTGTGTGTGTGTGTGCATGTGCTGTATGTGGTAAAACACATACAAACTAGCACAGTTTAATATAAACCAGAGCTGGGAAGTCAGACTATTACAAAGAACCACATGAGGTATCTGCTTTTTGTTCAAATTCACCTGAATTTAAATCTTTATTACTTATATTGGGGAATCATTTCTTAAGGGGAAAGGACTCATGCTGGTTTTTAACGATTTCAGGGTGAACCAGTGTTCTATTTATACTATGCCAAAATGTATCTCCATTTAATCTTCATTTTATATACTACTTGTGATTTGTACCTCTAGTGTAATCATATAAAGTTAATTGACTGGAGGAATTTATTTACTCTTTCTCACCGGCTATTGCAGCTAGCTGACTATTCACATACTGTTTTGGCACTCAATATGTTGTGACAAGTGTTGTGAATTGTGTGATTGTTGGGCGATTGATTGCGATTACTTTCCACAGATTTAATATATAGGTAAATATTTTTTGAAAAGTCTAACGCAGTTGTCCCACCAATTGCGTATGTTACCTATACTCATGCACGAGTCACTGGCATCATTTTTAAACAGAAGGTAAATTGCAAAGTTCAAATAAACTTTTTCTCAAAGTTCTAAAATTCAGTAGGTAAATCCTTATTCTGGGGATGGTTAAATTGTTGGCTAACCCTTTTGGGATGACCAGAAACTGCATGAAACTATTTAGCTATTAATGCATAACATCATAGCAACTTCTAGGATGTTATTTTTAGTAACGTTTGTTATTTTATGACATGACACAGACTGACGATTATATAACTATATGTACAAAATATTTTAATTTGTTACATTTGTATTTTTTTAAAATGGTCCTAATAAACTGCGAATTTGTAGAGAGGCCTGGTTCAGCTAAACAACAATGGGAAATAACCCGATCCAAGCGGGGCCAAGGGCGGTGTTATCGAAATGTGTGGTAAGTTGTTTCACAGGTTTCAGTGTAATGTGGGTTAGATTTGTGCTTGTTTTCCACAGTAAGACTTCCTCCCTGCCTTCAAACAATTCCACTGGCTCAAGAAACCATCGACATATGTTGGTGGGATTCGGTAGTTATCTTGACGTTGACGCGTTTCTGGAGCTAGCAGAGTTGCTCAAACTCGCGTTGCAACTAAAGACGCAATCGCTGTGGCGGACTTTTATTTTTGTCAGGGGGACTAATAAAAACATCGTATTTCTTTCAAGCCACCTAAAGCATGTAATGTATCACCGCATGTAGGGATTTTCCCAGAGGGAAATAGACATGCAACAGAAATTAGGATAACAACTAACTGTCTTGTAAAATTAGGTACCACATTATTTAATTTACATATTGAGTTTGCGCATACAATATGAAGAATACAAAATAGAAAGGCATTTTGTTACAGTTAACTTGCAAACCAAAACGATGCGTAATTCCCGTTCAACTGCATCAGTGTTAGTCTCCGGTGAAACTTCTTTTAGCTGAAGGTAAAATCATTTGGGGAAAAAGTGTTCTGAATCAATTAAAAATGGTTCTGAATTTTTCACATGGGTCACCTTATGAAGGCATTAGCCACCACATTAAGATAATTTGTGTAAAATATCTGGTTCTATACTGGCACTTCCAATCAGGCCATAGTGATTACTGTTAAGTTATCACCTTACTAGATCATAAAGGAACAGTTTTGCATTGAAAGGAAAGAATTAAACCTAAAGGCTATAGAACCTTCCAAAAACAAGCCAGCTTTATCTTTCTGTTTTCGTGGGAATCAGAAAAAGTCCACAGAAAAATGCAGAGAGTCAAGTAGGCGAAACTCAATACTATATTAATATCAATGCATTCTCTAGATACGTAAACTCAATATGCTTACAGGCAGTCTGAAGGAAGAAGCTTCCGATTTGTGATGCATACACACACACAAACACAACCCTCTTCTCATTGCCCATGTTTCAGAAGGGCAGGACAGGTGAACAGCTGGTCCCCTTTGAGATACCGATCTTTCTTCCTTATTCTGTCTCAATTAGTCAGAGGGTCGAGAGGCTGCCCATCTTGACTCCGAGATGCACATCTACGTTCTGTGGCCTGTAAGTATCAACAATGTTTATGGATCGCACAGTGCTTGTGTTCTTTGGTCCTGTATAGAGTGTCCACTTAGGATAACTTGGAAGAGCAACCGTCTCTGTAAACATTTGAACTGCTGTCAAAACACTGGCTTCAAACTTGTAAGGAGCAAAAACAGGACTGACTGTTGAAAAAGTGTCTGTTTACGTGGTGGGTTCAATCAAACAAACCATCAATCACTGAGGGTCAGGACGCTACACCATTCTTTTTTTTACTCTTTGGGTTGCCATTTGATATCTCCGTGAGCACGCCACCTGCTAATAAATTTCACATATCCTCAGTTCTACGATTTAGATGTGTTTTCTTTTGCTAATAAACCCTGGTGAATCCAGGGCACCCAGCCACTCTATTTCACGGATGTGACCTTTTCCCCGCCCCTTCACATTCACTGTCAAATAAATTATCAGCATGCCTAGATTATAGAATCGCCAATGTAGCGGACCCCCTATAATTTATTTATTTTTATTGTGTAATTGATCCCTTGTGACTGAAGTGCACTAACAACGCTGTTCATTGTCCTGGTTTGATGGGAGACCAATGAAGAGCTTTATAAAATACAGAGCAGTCAATTTCTTCTTGTACCATACAGGTGTTGGGGGAGTAGGAGGGGGGTGGGTGGTGTAACATGTGCTGTGGCAGCTCGTATTGAAAAATTATAGGGTTCCTGGTCTAGACCTACTGACCCCCCTCCCATATGACAGATATGCCAGTTTAAAATAAAGCATTTTAACGTAATACTCCCTGGAAGATTGCTGAGACTTGTTTGAATGCCCTCCAAATAACTCTTAAGTAATAATGATTATAAGAATTCTGAGTAATAACAATTTTTTTTCTTAATGATTTAACACGCTTTTCCCCAGGGCACATAGATTTGAGCTTCTTTACTCATCGATTGACCAAGCAGCGCTCCTGCCCAATAATTATCTTTAAGATAAATCTGTGTCCCCTGAAAAGTTCCAGAAAATGTGACTTGGAGGTTATAGAATCAGAACTTTTGACAACCCCATAATCGTAATTTGTATTTATTACCATTTTCTCTTTTTTTCCTTCTTCTTCTCTTCAAAAGAAAAGGCAGCCATTAAATACAGCCATGTAAAGTGCGATGACTGAGTTTTGATTTGGTCCTAGCCATGGTGTCACCCAAAAAATCGACATTCAATATTGCTTTGTCTACTGATCAGCGATTTCAGCATTGGGCTGTGCACAACAAAATATGTACCTGAGTGCACGGTATTGATGGCATGTACTGAGAGCTGAACAAAGCCCAGGGGACTAATGAAGTTTAGCCCTTTTCTTCTCCAATTTTGAAGCAGACCGTCTGTATCTTGCCTAGTACCACCGTACCATGCTACGCAGTGACTCGTGCGTCAGTAATATGGCATTTGTAA
Organism: Hiodon tergisus; assembly: GCA_025775045.1. Classification (NCBI taxonomy): domain Eukaryota; kingdom Metazoa; phylum Chordata; class Actinopteri; order Hiodontiformes; family Hiodontidae; genus Hiodon; species Hiodon tergisus. The sequence continues at coordinate 14,799 of JAOVYW010025787.1, read as the reverse complement.
ACACTGAGAACATTTTGTGGGACCAATACTTAATGAGTATGGACAATTCCAAATAGCACCCATTACCACTGTTCGCATTCAGTCTAAGATTCGTAAGTGAGCTGGTCAGCGCACATAAGACCTGGAGCCAAGGGGGCAGTCGGCAAATGGAAATGAATCAAAAACTCTGAAATCCACGGCCTGGCTCGGTTTGGCCCTGCAGTGGAAATGTGGCACACGTGGACTTCATTTCGGAAATGTCCTAAAGGGGTAATATTGACCTCAAGAGGTTAAAATATTTTTTACATGATAAATTCGAATGCTTATGATGTCACCACAGTTACAGCCTGTTTCTTTAAAGCATCAGGAATTAAATTACTCACAAAAAAACGTAAAGGGACTCAGGAATGCTTTGAACTATGGACATTTCTAAAGCATTTATTGAAAGATAAATGTAAGATACAGCTAAATTTCAGTCATGCTGTGCTATAGCAAGCCCTATGTGGTCAGTATTAACAGCGGTGGGGAATATGGCGCAAACTGAAACTTAAGCTTAACACGGAATGTCAACAGCTTGAAGGACAAACAATATAGACATCTTGAAATAATAAACAGCGGCTTAGAAATAAAATTATTAATTACCAGGCCGCTCAAAGCGTGCAAGGTAATTTATGGTGTTGTCATGAGCCAGGGAGGGAATATGGAGATTCGATTTAGTTTCGTTTGCAAGTTTTTTTTTTTTTTGGTTTCCCGGATTTTAATTTAATTACCCCTAGTAATCAGCTGACGAGAGCCAGCTGTCAGTAATCAGCTGGGAAGGGAAACTGAGGCTTAGAAGCTTGTCTATAGAGGGTTCGGCAGCAAAGTGAGCTAACGTAAATTGGTGTGTGCTGATGGCCGTGGTTGTTATAGTGTTTAGTTTCCCCCCCCCCCCTGTTCTTTCTCTTTAGTGGGAGTCTTTAGTCTTTGTTAATTATAGATTAAAGTTGTGTTCATTCTATTCTGTTGGGGTTAGTTTGGAGGGCAATTTTTTGTGTTTGTTTTTATGTTCTGTGTCTAACACAGAGTGAAGTAAGTGGTATGCGTGACGTAGAACAACGTCCCCTAGATTCCGCTGGGAGATGAGGCTGGTCTCCACGTCAGTGGACGGCAGCCACACCGATGATGGTTTTGCGATGGTCGATGGATTGTGTCAGCACTCTCTTCTGTCTCCCTGAAAAGAGAGTTAACTGGGCCGTATCCCATGTGTGTGGGCTGGGCGCTTTCTGGCTGTGGACTGAGTGCCCTTTCAAGCCGAGACAATGAGTGGCCACCAGCAGCCAGAGGACCTGGAGAGGAGCAGAGGATATGTGTCTTTCTTGTGTTTGTAGCCTGTTAATGGTACTATCTAGCCAGCCCGTGGCAATGCTCCAGGCTTGCCGACAACCCTGAAGCCAGGCTAGCAAGCTAAGTTGAAGAGTGGGGAAAAGAATGTGGATGGGTGAGTGGATTACAAACTGTGTTGAGGGTGGCCGCAAGACTGTCAGTTTGTGAAACCTATACTAAAATTGAATAATTAGAATATCCACAACTGGTATGAATTATCGAGCGAAACTGAGGTTCAAAGCCTTTTGGTCACCCCTTGTTCACTTTGAATGAAACTTTGGAGACTAGCAATGACAGACAGACACAGCTGTTTAATGAATGGGGAACGGAAGTGGCCTGAAGCCTAGCGCCGGTGTTTTGCGTAGTAAATGCCGCATTACCTCCCAGGCGTATTATTTTGGCCTGATGCTCTCGGGCCAAGCTTGTCTGCCCTGTTTTCCGTGGGTCTCGCTGTAATTCCTTCCTGTCTTATGGCAGATCCGTTTCCAGTAGTCCTCACCCCTGTATGAAAATCAAAAGGTCGGCATAACCCTTCTTCCGTGAATCCCGTCATAATCTCCCCAAGGCCGCCAGCTGGCTGCCATTGGATACTTCAAAAGGCAAGACTGGAGGGCCAGTTGTGATGAGCGGTGCTCAGTGGATGGTGTTTAAACGGGTGTTTCTCTGTGTGTGACGTGCGCTTTGACCTTGAGCTGACCTGAAGGGCGACGCTGATGAACCGTTCATCTCCTTTCCATGGTTCCTAGAGCATCTAAAGCCAAGTAAGCTGCTAATCGAACTGTGAGATTTTCCATTTCGAATTGCTCTGCAGAATAAGACTGAGATGGATCCCTTACTTGAGCTGTTGACAAGGTAACGAGAGGGAAAAGGTGTCACCTTCTCCTGTGCAAACGAACCGTAAATGGGCATGAGAGAAATGTGAAAAATGAAGGTGCTACGCACACACGCACACACTTAATGCCATTTCAACATTCACTCTACAGTTGGTTACTCGAAAGGAACTTTTTAAAGTAAACAGCGTGTCATCTTGGAATCTAAATGGCTAGCTGACGCAAGGCACATGTGTTCTGATGGGATCTGGATAACTCTGAAAGCAATTTGTCGCGGGAGGTCAGGATGAGAGAGCTTTCAGAGCCATCAGAAGGGGTTGAGTTAAGGGGTGCATCATGGTCTGTCGGCGGTTTCAGCCACAAGATGCTGCCAAAAAGTTTGTAGGAGATTCCCAAATCTTTCACTGATATGTCTGGTTTCGGGGGGCTGGTGAAACACGTGAAGCACATACAGTGACATGATTTATGTTCTCTGTAGTTGGTAATACTAAACACATTCACCGGTGTCGACGTGGATAAATCGAGTGGAGTGTTGGGTTGGGGGTGCTGGAATCTGTTCCACTGCAGGGCCCTGGCCCTGGCCCGATCCTGGACGTGGAACTGCAGGCTTAAGAGGATGCAGGAATGAAGAAGTGTTCTGCGGCTGCCATGTCAGATGCATCTTGTATTCATTTGGGACGCATTTCCTCCTCCTCAAACTTCCGTAGACTGCGAGGCCCATGCTTACCGTCAAGGTCACTAAGGTCATTGTGAGAGGAGTAAAATGCAGTTACTCTTTCTGACAGAACCTAGAACCAGATTCCAGTGTGAATGGACTGTCTTCCGTCTGTATCTGGACTGGACCGGACCACAGTTTGGATAAATCCAGCATGAAGCATGAAGGTTTTTTCTATTGCCGATTGAAAACTTCAGGGAAGACGGACTGATGGCAAGGAAGACATGTTGTTCTATGAGATACCATCTGAATTGTTAGCTGTCGGATTGAAGGCTTAGGAGGAGTCACTGAGACATGCACACATTCAGTCATTGAAAACATGGTGGAAAACCTGTCAGCAAGTCCGTTTTCTATGGTCCACGTGACCAGGCGTTGGCGTGCTTGTGATTAGCTGCCCGGCCATGTCATCCAGCCCTGTGGAGTACCTTATGAATGATTCTGATAGTCCCATATCGAACTATTGCGCAATTACTGCTTTCAATCTTCTGCTTTACAGTCCAGACTTGTATTACTGTTCGGAGAATGCAAACTATAGCTTTTTGATGAGAAATTCTTTCCTTCTTTTATAAGACTGACATAGCCTGTGTCTGGAAAAAAAAGGCAACTTTTCACAGCCTTTTAACCTACAAATCTGGTATAGCTGGCTCATAGTAGACCTGACCTGTGGTGAAACCTGCTTATATACTTATGACAACATGCCTGCTGGGGAAATAGTTTTTTTCCCCTCGAGAGTCATGTACATGTGGGAGCCTCTTGCGTCCCTGCTGAATGGTCCTTGTACCCTGGTATTTCCGTTTGTTTATCTGCTATCTGTATGAACATGGCAATATACTTCTGAAGGTAAATTTCTGTAATGTGCATGGCTTTATTCACTTAGCCGGGACCATCTGTGATGTAGGATATTTAGTTTAAATAGCAGATGGCTGTTAAGTGAAGTGATGTGAAAGTGACCCAGGGTGGGCTCGTTATGTGCCAAACGGGCCTGGCTGTGAGCTCAAACACGGAGGAGCGGAGAGGTTCTTGGGCTTTGGGCTAATGAACAAAGTGATTAATTAGTACACGGGGCACTGGCGCTCTGAGTTGGACTGCACCCCAGTTTTTTGTCTTTAGGACACCCATGCACCCATGTCCTCTTCTGTGTCCTGCCTCTCACCTTGTCTTTCAACAGGTCAGAGCAATAACACCACAGCGCTGCCAAGTTTGGAAAGGTGACCCCCTGTGGTAATGCCCATCCAAACCAACACTCTCCCAGTGACGGGGCTGTTTTTCTAAGCGTTGGAGTTGATATTGATAATGATGATGATGATGATGATGATGATGAGGGTGACGACTGACAGATCTCAACATTTTTTGTATCATGTTTTTCATTTTGTGACTACTGAGCTTTTTTCAGTGTCGGGGGGGGGGGGGGAGAAAATTATTTACGCCCTTTTGTTACACGATGAGGTGTAACAGGCTCGCAGTTTAGAAATTACCGACTTGTTTTGATAGGAACTTTCTCCATAATAAAAGTCCCTGCCCCCCAAAGTGACCTTATAAAGTCAGGAAAAAGTGATTTCAGATGCCAGTCTTTCACATGCTCGGCTCCTCCTGTTGACCACAAGGCTGGTATCCATCACCAGCACCTAATGTTTGCAGGGAAGGATTGCACAGTAAAGCCTTTTGATTTAAGTTTTTACAAGAATTTTGTTCTCCCGTGAATAAAAGCTTTTGCCAGCTAGTAACAAATGGACGCAAAATGTTGCAATCAAAGTGGGATTTTCTTTATGATGCACGCGTTCCTTTTTCTTTCCCTGATCTGACGGTTACTACCGTTGTCCCCACACACTGTGGGCGGAGGCAACAAGGTGCTCTAACACTGAACTTAGAGAATGCTACACCGTGAAGGCTTGACAAGTTGACTTTTATGGGGAAAAGGACGGCTCATATACGGCGGCGAGTAAGAGGGGTCGGTTCACTTATATTGTAATGTTAAATTATTTAACTGTATTTTTATGCAGTCTGCTCAAGATCTACGCAGGTGGTTTTGGACCCTCGGTCATTGGGTGGCATGGTCTCTTGGTCGGCCAAAGTGGGTAAAGTGCAAAATCGTTCCATATGTTTGTTTCGTAACAACTTGTATGTTGGCTTGGAATCCTTCTAAAAAGTCAATTATAATGCTTAATAACCAATAAGTTTTCCTTGTACTGGTATACTTTAAACAAAGGTTTACTGTAGGGCTTGTAAAAGTCTGAAGGCAGAGTGTGTCGGAGCATAAACACACAATGCTCCTCTGCAGTGCACTCAATGAAATGTGTGCAGAATTCAGCACCCCGGGATGACCTGATGGTGCAGCCAGCCTGTGTGTCTTGCCTCATGGGGTCTGGATTCAGAGGTTCAGAGGTTCAGAGGTCAAAGGTGGGCCTAATTACGAGGAAGTCTAGAGTAAAACGTGTGAAGACGAAGTCACAATGGACGAGTCTCAGGCTCAATTCAGTGATGCAATGAAGGTGTTTGCCCATGTTGTTCTGCCGCTCAGGAGATTAAGACCGAGCTCAGGTCTCCCGTAAGCGAGTGATTAAGGATTTTTTTCAGCAATCTCTCCTCCCAAAGGTATAGCGCTTTCAGGCAATAAGACCCCTGCCAAGAAGTTCATGCGGAGAAGGCGGCAGACGGCTAGTTCTGGTCAAGCCACGATTCCGCCCATGGGAAAGCTGTGAACTCCTCATTCTGGCAAGCAGAACGATTGTTAGCCATCAGCCCAGGGCAACTCACCCTAGTTTTTCTTTTTTCTTCTTTTCTTCTGTGTCTTCTGT
>JAOVYW010025752.1:2133-23061 GCA_025775045.1 Hiodon tergisus | reverse complement strand
GTGGGAGTTTAGTGTAGCTTGTTATCAAATGAAAACTGGGTTTTGTGGGTAACATCATAACAAAATAAAAGCTGCAAAAAAATGGTCTGAAGTAATGCACAATTCCCTTTAACATTACACACCTTAGCAACGACAGTGTGAAGTAATGGTTTAAGTTTTGGAACTTATACCCAATGGGCTCAGATTATTCAATGTAATGCTGTAGTACTGATGTACAAGAAGCTTTTTTCGGCACCTGGTGTACCCAGGTTCTCGAGTTACTAAATTGAGTTGGAAAGTGCTGAGATCAGGATGTTGTTGTCTGCCCCCATGTTTAACTGTTTAACTTGGAAATGAGAATGTTGTTTTAAAGCCATATCCAATTGGCTCATTTCTCCTCCACTACAGGATATCAAGATGAATGCTTTTGTCTCTTTTGGGAAAATTTTAATTCCCTATTTTCTCTCATTGTATTAGCTTATAGTGCTTGTATGTGCTCTAGAATTGTTCTTCATTCTTTTTATTTTTGGTGTGTGTGTGTGTATATATATATATATGTGTGTGTGTGTGTGTGTGGGGAAAAACATGAATATAAATATATAAAAATGTATTACTTTTGTTATTTTTTGACCTTTTAATAAAGCACTTAAAATGTATGGTTTCCCTGAAGTGTTTCTGGTTTGTGGTTTTTGTCTGCATCTGTGGACAGTTTTAAGGTGAGTAGACTCATAAATGACATCAAATAAATCCACACTGCAGACATTGTGTCAATTCAATCAGACTGTCCTTTAGTCTGAAAATGTAAATAATCAACATGCCACTTATTAGGGGCAGGTAGTGTTGTATGTTAAGGTGACAGGTTGTATCCTTGAGTAAGAGACTCATCCTGAATTGCTTCAGGAAATATCCAGCCGTATAAGCGGATGAATGTAAAACTAAACCATGCAAGTCGCTTTGGATAAAAGCGACTGCTAAGCAACTACTACATTGTCTGCTTATCAACCAATATCCCTGCTTGTGGAGGAAAATAAACCTAGACCAAAGGGACGTTACAGGAACATGTCTGGTAGAGCCACTTTTCTCAAAAGAACAATTTATGAGAGGGGGTGAAAAATTAATACTGAAAGGAAGTTATTGTCCGGAACAGTTATCCAAATTGTCTTTCTTCAGCCCTGGGGTTTGACTTTTTGACGGAACTGGGGTATGGTCAGTATATCTAAAGCCTTATGTATAACATATTTTTACGTTTGCTATCCTAAAATAAAACTTACGCTCTTAATTTTAATAAACACCGAACACATTCAAATGAACGCCATATCTCAACAGTTTTACCATTCGAACTTAATGACATGCAACCAGACCAGAAATGGATGACATGCTAAGTCAGTGCGGGAAGTATATACTACTAATAGCAGTTTTGTAGCTGGTCATTCAACAATTCCCTTATCCCTGTGATCGTTTCTTAAATTTTGAATATCCATCGGCTAATTAAGTAAATTCTCATTTTGTTGCACGGCTTTATAAACAGGCCTTCGTAAATTTACTGTGGTAACAATCCAACCACTGAGGAGACAGTTCAGAAATTATTTCAGGGGTGCTGTACTGGCAGTTTCCCCACATTGCTTTTAATCAGCTGGAGCTGTTTTTACTTATAGATTACATATTATGTTAACCGTATATCACAGATTCTCGCATATTTCAACGTGGGAGGCGCTCGCACATTTCCTTGCAATTTTTTAAGGTTTTGTCTTGGCCTTCGGTTGTTGGCTAAGTTTTCCCAAAAAAGTGTTGGGGTTTCTTCCGGGTGTGGAGCTCGGCTGTCTCTGCAACCCTGATTGTTGTCATAGCGGAAAAAGAATGAAGCGTGAGAGGGAGAGGAAAACAGAGCACAATACCAGGGGAAGCGATATGAAAAGAGTTTCGGTTTAATCAAAAATCATGAGCTTCGGGGACAGCGTCATTGGACTTCAGTACGTTAAATGAGAAGATAGAATTCCGCCGATAACGCAGAAGCGAGGCTGGGGGATTAAGGTGGGTTTGGCGGAAAAGGTAGCTAGACAGCTCGGGTTCAGTATGTATTTTATTGCTTGAAAGTATTTAACGTTTCTATACATTTTAATTAGGTATTTAATATTAACTGTCCGGTCTCTGGTACTTTCAGGAAACCGTTTATACTACTTGCATAATTTGGCAACCTTTTCGAGTAACTGAAAAGGCGGTAGAGGTTTTAATCAGTATAACCAAAGGATTGCCAATTGCATTTTTGTTGAAGATAAATAATTTGGGCTTGTTAGGATTTGCTCATGGCCTAACCCGCAAGTTGCATAGCTAGCTACAACATAGTGAGAGTGGTGGCTAGATAGCGAGATAGAATCTCATTTGCGTTCTATAACATGAAAACGTCAGCTATTTCATTATACTCGTTTCCTTATCATTTAAGTACGCTATTGCGAATTAATGTTTTACGCGTTTGGCCGCAAACTTAATTTGCATTTGTGGAGTAGGACTTTGCATTTGAGTCTATTCATAGACCGGAGCGGGTATGGAGGGGAGTGATATATATTTATTTGCAAATGTAGCCGCTAAACTGTAGTTTTGGATGCCCTGTTCATTAAATTCAGTTTTTAAAGTTCTGTTGTGGGGAGTGAATGCAAAAATAAAAAGTACCCGAATCAATGCATCCGGCTTAAAAGTAGTAATATCTCCCCATACGCCTGTTAATAGCTAGTTAAACTTTATTTCTGTGTGGTTTATGTTGTCAGGAGATAACTCGTTCCGCGTCACGCTTGCTCACCCTAATGAAGGAGTACAAAGTGGTCGTTTTGGGGAGCGGTGGCGTCGGCAAATCCGCTCTGACTGTGCAGTTCGTTACTGGCACTTTCATAGAGAAATACGATCCGACCATCGAGGATTTTTACCGAAAAGAGATCGAAGTGGATTCGTCTCCCTCTGTGCTGGAGATACTCGATACTGCAGGGACAGAGCAGTTTGCCTCCATGAGAGATCTGTATATCAAAAACGGACAAGGCTTCATCCTAGTCTACAGTCTGGTCAACCAACAATCATTTCAGGTACGAAACCGTAAGGCTACATTGCAGTGAATGCGTTATTGTGGTGGGATGGAAAAGTACAACATTTTATCTTGTTGGCTAGCTACCCAGCCGCTCTACTAACATTACTTTTGGCCAAATTGTACGGAATAAAAAGCCAATGTAACACAGAAGAAAGTAATTTTTTTGGTGTTACTAAAAGACTGACCACCCTATATCTTAATAATATTTACTTAATATTCTAGTAACTAGTTAGGGTGTTAAGCGGACGAGACTTGTATGTACTCGGTTAATTTTTATTTATTTATTATTATTTTAAATTTTTTTGGTAGACGTATTATCATGTATTTTCGTATCTGCTGCAGAGTTGCATTCTGAAAAACGTTCTTTGCTGTGTGGACACTGATGTAAGGCCCAGAGTGCATTTCATCCTAATCAATAGTCTAAAAGTATTAAAGGAAGTGTCTGCTTAAATGTTTTTAAAAGTGACTGTACTTTCTGGCCCATATTTATTTACTTGCTCATTCGCTTCATCCAGGACATCAGGCCAATGCGAGACCAGATAGTACGCGTGAAGCGATATGAGAAGGTGCCCCTCATCCTGGTCGGGAACAAGGTGGACCTGGAGTCGGAGCGGGAGGTATCGGGCTCGGATGGCCGGGCGCTGGCCCAAGAGTGGGGCTGCCCCTTCATAGAGACGTCGGCCAAGAGCAAGAGCATGGTGGACGAGCTGTTTGCCGAGATTGTGCGGCAGATGAACTATGCCGTGCTGCCGGAAAAACAAGAGCAGTGCTGCACTGCCTGCGTTGTACAGTGAGCCACCCAGACCCCCCCACCCCCCTCCCAAGGTGAGACGCCGTGGTGCCACCTTCAGCCTCACAGGTGAGATGGTACATGGTGAATTCAAAGAGTTGTGATGTTTGCAGCAAGCCACTTGTTCATTAATGTGGCATAATCTCCCCCCCCCCCGAGAGATTAGTGCATTCCTAATGGATGTATTTGGTGGCTTTGGGATTCACGGTGAAGGATGGCTAATGTTGGACTGGGTGGTTTTGCATTAAGTGGGTGTTAAAGGAAGCTGTACTGTTGTCTCCCTTTCAGAATCTGCAAATGACATGATCAGGATTCGAACCTTTGAATTCCAGATCAATACTTCAGTCTGCATTCTGAAAAGCATTTTTTCCGAGTGAACCATTAGAGAATATACAAATGATTTATTAAAAGTGGGAACTGCATTTTAATAATAATAAAACCGACACACTTAATCCAGAAACATTAACTTTTATTCAAACTTACTGTCCTTGATCTCTTGGCTCACAGCTCACTATTGCTAATGTATTGTATGAGTTGTATTCTTTAAGTTATATGTAAAACACGGAAATACCTTATTTCCATAGCAGAAATTGATTCATTTACTCGTTTCCTCTCAGGCCTGTCACCATGCGGAACAACTTTGACGTACTTGGCTGCACCAGGGGCGGTGGGAAATCTGCCCTTTTGTCTGGTAATTTTCTCCAGAAAGGAAATCGGGCCCCCTTTGGAAAAGACAACTCACACGCCACAGGTCTATCAGAACCTTAACTTCGTAACAGACGACCACGACAGTGTTTGGACCAACAGTTTTCTTTTGGTTTTTTTTTTTTTTTTGCTTTCGCTGTGCCGGTATTCGGATAATTGGAGGCTGAGCATTAATCCTAAGCCGGACATCTTTCCTGGTCGATGTGTCCTCTTTTGTGAAACGAGTTGGGGCTTGAGGGTCATTACTTGAGCAGCCTCTCTGCCACTCTTAAAGGTGTTCAGCCAATTTATTTTAACAGCGTTGATTTTCATTTTAATTTTTAATTTTTTGGTGATGATAATGGTTGAGATGAAGACCGAACTTAATCATCATCTTTTTTTTATGTCAATGTTTTAATGTCTTTCTTTTAAATACTATATTTATTAAAATATAAAGTTACACTGTTAGACATCTATTGATTTTTTTAAAAATTTATTTTGCAATGCTAGGCATTTTTGGGACATTTGAAATGAGTAATTGTTTTAAATGAGCCTTAAAGTTATAGAAGCCTTACCCTTGTGTTCACTGATTATTTGCTGGTTGTTTGTTTATTATTCTCATGGTCATTTATTTATCAAAACTGCAGTCCTTCAAGTCCTTGGCTTGCCCTTCATTCTACCCAGACACCAGTTTATTCAATTTGTTCCACTTTTTCATTCCACTTCTCAGTGGAATGGGCGATAAACTGTGGCCACGATGAAGAGGTTAATCTCTAATTGAGTTTCCACTGGCAAACATTTCAAAGATGGAGAATAAATTGCCAGTGATGCACTGATGGCCATCCATTTAACCATGCATGAAGAGATTAAGCTCCTAAACTGTCACTCAGCTTTTTATTGGAGAAATTATTTTTTATTATTATTGGTTGCTATCATACTATTTTACAGTAGTTTCTCAATTGCATTTTGTGGTGGGGGTGAGGAAAAAGTTTTTACTTTGCTATAACAAAATTTGGTTGGTTGAATCTGTAGACCGAACATTAGTGGTGATGAGAAGTATACCTATGAGAAAGGTTACGCCGGTTACCTTTTAAGGACTACAAATGCTCAGTCTTGTCCTCCAAAATACAGTCCCAGTATGGCATCTTATGCTTTTCATTTAAGCTTTGCTGTTGAGTGATTTGATACTCAATTTGAAAGAAGCCTGCAGGAGCCATTTTAATTTAAAGCACGTAGCCTTTCCAATTTGTATTATTGACATCGATCAATAGGCGGCGCTGTCGGAGTGATGATATTCATTCACTTCTTTCATATGTGATGGGCTCCAATTGGGGGGGATTATTTTTTCATTTTGTGTGAAAAAGTGGTTTAGGCATTTGCTGTTTTTTTTTGTTTTTTTGTATATTGATCAAGTGTATTTCTTTATTTTATTTAACTTATACGAAAGACACAATTTGGAAGCTGTTGGGAAATATTGACAATGTATCTTTCGGGGATGTTGGCACTGCTTCCACCGAGAGATCCAACAATTATTTAAATTTAATTTAAGTTGTACTATGGATCATTACCATTCTTAGTAACTTCCGCAAATATTTTGAAATTACATTCTTTCAATCGTCAGTCTGCGGCGAATCATGAGCACTGCGATTTATGCGCGTCTTTCAATCCATCCACGTACATTTTAGTGTTCAATTTTAAAAATGGGAAAGCAGTCACAGTATAAAATATATACAGAAACATTGATTATTTATTCACGCCTAAACAAATTTTGCCTGATTATACTCGTGGTTTTCAGACTGAATAGTGTACAACGTACTAATATTTAAGTCTCCCTTAAATGACAAGATTTATCGATAGTATATTTATCAATCCATATTATGTTGTAGGTTTCTTACCTATAAATGTCTATAAGGGCGTCATTTTGGTTTTTTTTATGTTTTTGACTGGGCTAGTGATGGAACAGATTCCAGACTTCCGTCTGGTAAGCTGCGTCTGGTGACAACATGAATCGTATTTGCACGCCATCGATTCCCCCAAGAGCTGCAGTTCACTTTACTTAGCGTTAATTCACCAGCAGAACTTCAAGTGAAGAGGGCAACTATCAGTAAATAACAATCGGTCGCTATTTTAAGAAAACCAGACAAAATGCAATACTTTACAATTTTATTGAAGTATTATGTTGGTTATAGTTAATGTTTTATTTTAATTGAAATTTCAATATAACTTGTTTGTATTTCAAACCCTAGTAATGCAAAATTTACAACACTGGGCAGTTACTAAGTCAATTTAATATAGTGATACATTTACTTGAGATCGTATAGTTTCTATTTAAATTATTGCTTGGGTCAGTGCTAAGGGGTTAATATGGCTTCTAGCTAAAAATAAGTTCCCAGGATTCCTGCCGATACAACTACTGGTAAGCGAAGGTCTATCTATATAAAATTTGGGGAAAAATACATATTTCCATCAGACGGATGAATACGGGATTCATCTTCGATTTTACCCGTTCATAAAATGAGACGATATTGTTTAATTCTGTCATAATTACTTTATGTGCGCAGAAGTGTACACATGTTTACAAGTTTTCTTGCTCGTGCCGGTCAGCAGTTACCTAACTAACGATTGTGTCTGTCTTCTGAACGCACAACTCGCACGTTGTTGAGAGAAACGCGACTTGTGATTGGACGAAGGTGGGAGTGGGCGTAAGTGCATGTAAGTTGTGTGACGCGAGCCCTCAAACGGCATTTTAGGGGTTTCTGAGGTTGATGTATTCACCAGCGCTATTTACAACGTATCATTTTAGTTTTTAGTTGTTTTATACGCTTACATTGACGTAAAACGGGATTAAAAATCAAAGTCATATTCATTCAACCATTTATGTTTGCCGAACGATACCGTCCTGGTTCTCTTTATCTCGTTAATTAAGTAATCGCTACAATGAAGCAGAACTGCAATGTACCTGCATTTCTCAGCAAACTCTGGACACTAGTTGAGGATCATTCAACCAATGACCTCATCTGCTGGAGTCAAGTGAGTAATAGTTATGCAGGGGTATTGTGTGCTTATTCTGAATATACAGGCTCGTACATAACGGTGAAACGTTGACGCACGTGTCTTCATAACGATATTACGTTATAAATAGAAAACGGTGCATGAATCATCATATTTACTTTTAATAAAGCCGTTGAATCATGAATGGGAAAAAAGTGAACGACAGCAAGTACACCCTAAAGTATATGACATAACTTAGTATATTACCCGGAGAGATATCTGTTAGAACATTAAGTACTGCGTCACTAAGGAAAGCAGAGCAAATTTAAGTGTCTAAAAAATTGTGGGTGTGTTCTCCGTTTGAGTGTTCTATCCATGTTTTGCATCCTGACATTAAATCAAAGGAAAAACATTTGTATTTCTAAAAATAAAACTTAAACCCGTCACGTCGCCTTTAAAAACGCTTCTAGGTAAGGTATATATGTTTTTAATGCGAATTAGGACTGATGAGGTTACTCAGTTTTGACTTTATATGTTTTTTTATTTTATTATTTTTATTAAAAAGATTGAGTTAGCACTACGAAACTAGTTAAATCAAATTTGCTTAAACTTTTCAGCTACTCGACAACGCTGTATTAGTACATATTTGATTAATTCCAGAAATAATAACTTCATGATTTTCTGAAACTGCGTAACAAACTGTAGATGGACAGCTTGAAAGCAACGTGGATGCCACACGTGTTTTGTAGCTTCTCCCACCATTGGTTCCCGCTTCGACCTATCGGAAGCCCTGTTTTTTTTTTTATAGAGTCCGCTACTATTTGTAGAGTTTTTTTCTATTTGTAGAGCTTAAGGCTATTGTTTCTATATTTATTGATTATTTTGTTCAATTGCTGTCGAGCCAAACAAGAAAACATTTAGATTTTCTGCCAATTGTGTCATAATGAAGAAGAAACAGGATTAAAGCTTAATGTTTTAACCGTTTTAATGGTATTGTCGACTGACAATTGGCCACTGATGTTTAGAACGAGCGAAATATAACTATAAATCGAATAGAAATAATTCACCTATTTGAAATTTAGAATGTCGTACATTTTAAATACTTTGTCGAAACTTCACCCACTGACCATTCCCTCCTCCACTCATTACAGGATGGCTGCAGTTTCCTTGTGTGCGAGGAGCAGCGTTTCAGCAAGGAGATCCTACCTTTATATTTCAAGCACAGCAACATGACCAGCTTTGTGCGACAGCTTAATATGTGTAGGTGCCCCATCCAATGGTCAGTTGGGAGGATACTTTGCATTGCCTCATCATTCCCCTCTCTTCCACATAACGCCATGTGCTTGTCTCACACTATTAACCCGTCCCTGCCCCAGTCTTGTTTCATTCTCTGCTATTTTGCAATTTGATCACCTACAGCAGTAAATGGGTAGTCGAATGGTAGTAAACTCTTTTACAGCTTTATCCCCTAGTCACGTTAATCATTTCCATTGCAATTTCGCCTACTGAGAAAGTGTATAGGTGCTCTGAAGTTAATTCAACTTTTTGACTCTTGACTCCCCATTCAGAGGAATAAACTGACCCCTGTGTCGAGAGGCTGACTTTGCCTGTTTTTACATGACTACTGTCATGTCTTTCCTGGCCTGCTGTAACAGATGGCTTCCACAAGGTGGTGCAGGTGGAGGTAGGACTGCCCCGGGGAGATGGAAAAGTAGACAGCGTGGAGTTCCAGCACCCACACTTCCAACAGACACAGCCTCACCTACTGGGGCTCATTCGAAGGAAGGTGAAAGAGCACCCCCCCCCCCCCCCCGACTATTCGGCCCCATCTTCTTCTGTCCTGCATATATTTCACAATTTCCAAATTTTTCAAATTAAATAAAGTACTACTACTACTACTACATCTTAAACCCAGACCTTCTCTCTGCCTGACAGGTGTCAGTGACCCGTGGTGGGGAGGAGGGCGTGGTGCAGGTTTCACAGGTGCTCCTGGAGCTCAGCCAGGTGAGGGGTTGGCAGGACATATCTGACTCCAAGCTGATGGCCTTGCGGAGGTAAGGAGGTATTTCTTATGATACGCGATGAGAGGGTGTGGTGCAGGTTCTGAAGTCACTCTACAACCATCCACCATTATCAACAAGGCTTTGCCTGCCTGTGAATTGCAGGGAGAATGAGGGTCTTTGGAGGGAAGTGGACTCTCTGAGACAGAGATATCAACAGCAACATAAGATAATCCGCAAGGTAGGGAGTGTCAAGGATCTTAAATGGAAGGGGGGGTGGCTGAGTGAAGTCCCCTAATGCTCAGCCAGCTCTGCCATAACCCCATTTGATTTCTGCAAAGAAGTCGACATGGCACGCTGGGTTCTTGTGGCATGTCAAGATAGAGTGTGACAATCTACATGCCACAATCCTACATGTTTTAAAGGTCTTTCTAACCAGTGAAAAAATGAGTCATCTGCATAATTTATTGTGGTAATTCTGATATTAGCTATTTGGATTGAATGAAACCCAGTGCCATTCCTGGCACTCTTGCCTATCCCTGATGTAGGGAATAGTGATGGAAAGCAGGGTGACGGCAAGAGGAAGCTTAGGAAGGTTCTCTCATTGGCTGGTTGTTTCCCCGCTTCTCTCTTCCTTTTGTCATTCCCCTCTTCTCTTTTTATTATTCCTTTTCTTCTCAAAAGCGCGTGCCCCTGTTTAATTGCTTCCTGTCTCTTCTCACACGCAGATCATCCACTTCATTGCCAGCACAGTCCAGTCTAAAGGGATCGCAGGCATCAAGAGGAAGCTGTAAGTATTAGACTTCCTACACATGTCACGTACATTTTTTCAGACTTAAGCGCATGCTGTATATGAGACAATTAACAGTTAATTAATGCAGTTGGGCTATCACCTTCCGTTTAAATTAGTGTCTTAAATACTATTTCTGGATCTAGGCTAAAACGCACTTCATCACGCAAGTAGATTAGGCCATCTTGTAAAATGTTGTTTAAGGAAACGCATTTCACCAAAAGGAGGTTGACATGGATATTTGTGCGTCTTTACCTGTTACGTATTGAACAATTTACAGTCTCTGGGAGCATATCAGCGCATTGATTTATTTAAATAAAAGTCATGCAGTTGCTCCCACTCTCTAACGTTGCATCAACACAGCAATCCGACAACATACATTAAATTTATACCCATTATTAAAATCAAGTCCAGGAGCAGTTCAGATCTAGTAATCCAGTTATTCAATTATGGAGTTGCGGTTCTAAAGGTTGTTATAATGGTGGCATTTTAATTCTGGTTCGAAGTTGGAATCCAAAGGGCTTCATAGCCAAAGCTTCATTAACCTACCGGGGACTTTTGCTCTCTAACTGAAAACTCTTCTCTCAGTCCTCTCATGATTGACAGCTCGGGGGTGCCCCACTCCCCTGCCAAGTGCAGCCGGTCGATCAGCATGAAGGAAGGCCAGCCAGCACCCACTCTTCACGGGATGCCGGTGAGCGGCTGGTTTGGTTTCTTCTGTCTTCAGTTGCCCTTATAATTGTGAAATTGGTCATCAAGCTAATGCGTGAGGCAAGTACGTTACAAATTACATGAGACATTATACATGACTCCAATGTGGCTCCGTTGGTAATTGCACTTGTCCGAGCTCGGACTAAATCTTATGAGCTGGAGTTGTCGGGTACTATTTTATTGGCACTATATCGCAAAATCTTAGCAGAATTAAGCTGGGAGGATTGATACACAAAGCCAAGATGGCATATTCCATTTGTGATGGACGAAAACTGACAGATGGTACAGTAATTCAGCAGCGTGTTGTACCGCGTTCCACCCCAGGTGGTAATGTGGCACGTATTGCATTCACTTATTGTGGGGTACATAAATGTCATGTTTGTGTGATGGCAGCTGGAATCCTTCACCAATGGCGGTGTCTACCCAAATGGGATGATCATTTCCAACATCACCCACCTTCTGGATGTGCGAACAGGAGGACTAAAACAAAGCAGGTATGGGTTGGGCGTAGGTGCCCTCAGCTGGTAGCTCGGTTGACAGGTGCTGCTGGTAGTCCCTCTTGTTCTCTAAGGCACCTGGCTGATGCTCCGTCTGTCCCCTTCCTCCCTCTCTCTTGTCATCTTCCTTTCAGAGCCCCTATGTCTCAGGGTCTGTCTGAGGCCTTATCTGAAAATTGCCTCTCTTCCCCCGCCACGCCCACTGTGGATCTGGACCGCTCCTTGCTGGAGGACCCCACCCACCCCGAGCAGGCAGAGGGTGGTGTCGACAGGTGAGGGGGCGATCGCACGAGGGCTCGCAGCAGGGGCTGCACACCGGTAACCCCCCCCCACCACAGAGACTGTACCAGTGAAGTTAGCGTGCTAACGATAACGTTTTTGTTTTCCTGGGGATGAAAACTGGGTTCTTCAAAAAAAAAAAAAGCTGAGGACGGTGTCAAATTAAACAATTGCCACCAGTGTTTTGATGTCCCTTGTCGTAGTTTGAATCTCAGATTACTTTGAATAAATTACTTATACAAGTTAGAAACACGGCAGTGCAGTTTGCATTGAGTAATGTGTCTTAATGATAAGGACATTTTTTAAATTTCCACCTCAGGATTGCTTACGTGTAAGGCACGTGCTAACTGTTAACTGTTTTCACATTATATTTTGAAGGGGTTAAAATGTGAGAATAGCCTTCTCTAACCATTTTAAACACAGATTAACCTGAAAGACCTGAAACAAGGGCTGAAGTGTTTTGCTACAGCTCCACACGCTCAGATTGCTTAAATTGCTAATATAAAATATAACACTTAGCATTTAAAGGGAACAGGTCAGCAGCCTTGTAAATGGTTATTATTGCGATTATTTTGTAGTGAATCTGTGTATTCCGACACCTGTGACCCACTGGCTCTGATCGACTCTAGCCTGGCTGCTATGTGCTCCGGTCTGCCCTTCTCCACGGGGCCTGGCTTAGATCTTCTAACTGAGGTGAAGTTTTCCATTAGGCCCTACCCTTCCTCTCTGACTTTTCTCCTGTGGGGCAAAAACATGGGCTCTCAAGATTGTCAGATATGTTTGTTTATGTGTTTCAATCCACAAAGCTGAAGTCTTAAGTCTTCCAAGTTGTACCACAAGGAAATGACATGACACTATTTTAATCTATTCTGCAAAATAATGCAGAATATAATAAAATAATCTATTCTTATCATTCTTGCATTGTTTTTTTACATTTTGCAGCGGTATTGACTGTTACATTGTGGTTGGAATGTATTCTTTTGCGTTTCATATTCAGTTGTTGGTTGGATAAACTGTTAACGCTTGCTGCTGTCGTCATTCCAGAGATTTTTCCTCAATCTTTCTAGTCTCTCCTCCCTCTCAGCTCTTCAGTCCATCGCCCTACTCCCCAAGCGAGGACTCGGAGAAAGACGTCCTGAAGGAGAAACAAGAGACTGAGGACTGGTTAGACAAACAGACGCGAAGTCCGACAGGTATCCTCTCTGAGGAGGAGTTCCGCTTTTCACCTTTCCACCTCCCTTCGTTCCTCTCTTCCCCCAGTCCTGACTTCCCTCTTCCCACTCTTCTCTGTGTAAAGTTGCTGCTTTGGATTGGGATTCTCAGCGGAAGGAGCAGGAAGAGGAAGAAGGAACCGAGGACGGCCCTGACATGCTGCCCTCTCTGCTGCAGCTTGCGCAGGAAGTGTCCGACTTCACCTACGGTCCAGCGGCGCTACCTTTAAACTCTTCCCCTCTGCTTTAGAAAACAGGCATATGCTGAATAACATCTGACAATTTAACACATTTGCTTCAGATCCGTTGGGGGAAATGCCATACCGAAAACCATACATATAAACCGTGTTTAGCACATCTCAGGCGACCGCAGTGTCTCTCTGACCTCTCCCTGATCACAGTAGCTGATGTATAGTTCCTCAGTGCGTATTCAAATGAAGTTGGTAATGACTGCGCGGGCAGTGAGCTGTCAAACAGAGAGGGTTATGGCCATTCGTAACTTGTTAAAGTTCAGTAGTAATTCAATTACAAGTTTTGGTATATCGTCTGAGGTGGCAGGATGTGAATTTACACAGTGCTATTTAGGGGTGGCGGGAGGGGGGGGGGGGTCTCCTATTTTTCAGTGAAAGCCCACAGACAGGCAAACGCACACTTCCGTGAGCGATGTGAAACATAAATTTCACACATTTCAGGAACTTGGTTTAAAACAAGTGAAATCTAGCCAGTCTGTTGACCCAACACCAGCTGCGGTCACTGCAGGATTATGAAGTAGTAGTGATAAAAGCTTGCTAATTATTCAATTCATTCAGATAGCTTGTATCAGTGAGTGCCAGTGGTCATGTAGGCTACAGCATATTTTACAGAAGTAAATTGTCACACTAGGTTTTTTGAGTGAAAACCATGTAGGCACTTCTATGGAAAGTTTAGGTATCCACTGTGGGGGTTATTACATTTGTTATTAACATTTCATATGTAATCTACAGCTACAGAAACACCTTTTGACAGTAAATATACCATTTAAATTATGAGACACCCCAACATTTACTTTTGTTGCTTTCAAGGGGACTAGTGTCTAAATTGGAGGGGTTAATCTCCCCCACCCCCTCCTATTTCGCATCCTGAGGTGGTAAATGGTAAATGAAGGCAAAATGAGTCAGAGAAAGGAATCGGGCCTTGCCACCTGGCTGCAGTTGCCGTCCCGATGTTTAAGAATCGATAATGGGATTTATAAAGGCCAAGATGGGTGAAGAAGACATGCTATAAACAGAAACGTGGGAGTTTGATGCTTGTTGATACAAAAACAAAACAATGGCACAACTGGCTTAGTTAATTTCTCTCCCCTTCAGTTAAATTGAACTTGTTTGATTCATTCAACAGAAACTTATCAGTCTACTCCGATTAATTGAAGGAGCCATAAAAAAAAAGTAATTTTCTTTTAATTGCAGTCAGGGGTTTTGTGAAGGTTGTTATGGATATTACTGCATGAGAATTAAATAGAAACACTAATGCTAATTTGTACATGCATATAGCACTGACTGGTATAGGAATCAATGTGATTCTTTTTTTTATAGCGCATTTTTACAATTTAATTTTCACAGGTGCTGAACAGATTTTCCAGAGGTATTGGAAAAATCAGCCAATCGGGGAACACAGGAAAAATATTTCCTGACCCTAAAGGCGGTCAAGAGTACTACAGGGAAAATAGCATGATATATATTGTAATGTATATTGGATAATAAAGTAGTTTAATAAACAGCTGAGTGGAAAGCTCAGCATCTCCAGCACTTTGTAGATGGCTAGAGGGAAAGCTATCAATGAAACACAGGTGGCCCACTTTATATTTTTGATTCTTGCTGTTTGGTACTTCACTGGAGATGAAACTCGTGGATTTGGCCAATGCTTATTTCTCCCTAGCCTGATAGAGAGGGAGTTAAAATTAGAGTATGTAACACAACCATAAAGCTCTGCAGTTTTATTCTTCTGGAGAAAATGCAACAAAGAAACTGTCGCGAGCCTGTCTGTGCTGTTATAATTAATCCACTAGCTTTGGGTTTTTATTCACTGATATGCTGTCGTATATTAGCCTGAGGTTGGGGGTTGGGTGGGTCTCAGAGTTCAGATCAATGTACCACAGAATAAATGAACGTATGGCACACTTGTCTCTGCTGAGTACATGGTTCCAAAAGGGCGGCATATGTTTGGTTGGTTAAGTACTCTCAGGTTTAAAAAGATTGTGAAGGTGTTTGTAAATACAAAAGTTGAGCGTTGAGTAGGGTTGTCACATGATTTTTGCTTATATTTTCATGTATATGAATGACTTTGCACTAACAGAGACTAATGTAAAATAAAAAAGCACGTCTGCAAAACCGATTCAAGTTTGTTCTTGGAACAGTTCACTTGATGCTTCAAAATAGATCCTATTTAATGTATATACTCAACTGGTGATGCTTTTTAAACGGAAGTAGATTATATCTGTTGTTCATGTCTGTTGACTTCCTGTTTGTTCTTAAACTAGCCACCCTTCTACAAACAACAAGAAGTGTAGAGGCTGAAGTTGTTAAAAAAAACCTGACCAGTGTTTTTAAGTACATCTCATAAACGTTGTTGTGCTGTCAATGTCCTGCTTTGAACTCACTCATGAACTGGTCCTTGCGTGGGCTGTGCCCTCAACCTTGGTTCTAAGGGTGCACAGTGTTTTTAAGCAACTTCTCTTTACATCAGATTTCCACCCTGAATTCACCAGGTGAGACCGATTCTAATCTCAATCATTTCTGATTCGCATTAAGCAATCAAGAGGCCAGTTGGAAGGAAAATCTGCAAGTGCAGCTCTGGGATCTGGTTTGAGCATCCGTATGCCTTAAGTAGTTTTTTAGCGCACAGCGGAAGATGCAGTAAACAGCAATCAGGCATAGAGACAAATTTGCAGTTTAAATAGTTTATTAGGTGTGCATGCCAATACAGGATCAAGATGAAGTCGACCATCATTAGCACTTACTCCCTTACATACCACCTCACGGATAAATGATAAACAAGTGATTAACATAAGCAGATTACGAGATAATCACATACAGGGCCTCGGTCAAAGCAAACTCTGGAGGTACATCTGATTAGCAGACTGTTGGCAGATACATGAAAGAATAAACATTCATTATGCATGTTTCAAGAATAAATAAGAACCTTGTAGAACTGGGCTAGGATGACTTGATCCAGTACTGCAAGAGACGCTTCTGGTTTTAAAGCAGGTCAAAGTCTTAATTGTTTACTTTTACCGAATTAATGCAAGAGAGCGTTTTTTTTCCTAATGCCTCAGCATTTCACTATTTTACACTGGATTATATATCTGCACTTAACAAAAGAAAACAAACTCAACTTAAATGCATATGGAAACTGTTTGACTGTGGGCAGTGACATCATTTATTTTGATGATGTTCACCAGTGAAATGTGCAGTTTCTTTTTCGTCAGTTGTTGCACTCCATTTCTATATTTGATTCCAGTGGGTGTTCGGTATGAGATGCAAAAAAAAACTCTGTGGCAGGAAGTGGAGTGGAGCTTGAAGGAGCCTGTGGCTTGTCGTCATTTGTAGATGGTTTCTTGGCGCATTATTCTCCATGCGTTACTGTATGTGTTAGTGTGATGTACCTTTGTCAAAAAGAAATGTTTTGTGGTCTGCTTGGCCAGCAGGTGTAGCAGGGCTCGTACTTCAGTCCCTGGAGTCGAAGACAAGAGTTAGATTAGTTCCTAGAACTCGGGTCTTTGTTCCTTAGACTTAGGTATTTGGCTCAGTGAGCTAAACGCCTCTCTTGTCTGTTCTGACGACCCACGTGTGAACCCCGGCAAGGGTGTGTGGATGCCCAGTAAACCAAAAACAAAACAATAAACTAATAAACTCTTTTGGGTTTGTTTGTTTTTCGGTCTGCCTGCCCCTTGAACCTAAACAGGCCGTAAATCTCCGTCTACTCGCCCCCTCCTACACACCTGCCTGCCATCTTAGATCCTACTCAGCCCTCCCTACAGGTTTATTAAGGAAAACTTGGCCACTCCCAGTCCTGGTACCCCAGTGTTGGAATAATAAACCACCATCTCAAGCAGAAAGGGATCGTATGATTACTGGGCCCCGATATGTCAAGGGTTGTATTAATGTTGCTTACATTTGTAAAATATTATATGAGAAACTAAATTTAAAAAGGCCTCCTGAGTGGATTAGTCAGTAAAGGTGCTTGTCTGATCGTTGAGCCTTATGTGCTGGAATTTGCTGGTTCAGTTCCAGCTTACATATGTTTTCCTATTAGGAGCAAGGGAGCATGGCTGTGGCAAATGATTGGTTGATTGCTGTCTGGGGTGAGAAAGCAAGAGTCATAAAAATTTGGATTAAAAAAATTCTGTTCAAATGGAAATGCAGTGTGTATTTCGTGAACACTTACCACAGCTCATTTATAGATTGGGTGAAAACAAGACCTCCCTTTTATAAAAATGTTTCTGTTTTGGGCATAGTCCGAGATCTCACTATGTTGCATTCTGTTGTTATTTTGGACCTGCCCAGCAACCACCTGAGGCTAACAGCTTTCACATAGGAACTGCTTTAGAACTGAGCGTTTTGGCTTTCGCCGCTAACACAAGAAGGATGAACTGCTGCAATACTATACTTAAGATCTTTTATTGGACCTTTTTAGATTTTCCGCTATAACTGTTTCTAGGCTGATTGCGTTGGCAGCAAAGGTGGTAACACGTCACATTATCATTTGATACTCACTCACTCTGACCTGCCTCCTAGACTAGCTATAAATTTGTCGCCATTTGTTTCCCCCTCATGGTACCTCACTGCTATTTTGGGTTCCTGGTTGGTCCATCCGTAGCATCTCTCCCCTTTTCAAACAGCAGGGAAACAGCTGGTACTGCGATCTTCCAGAATGCCATTTGCAGCCCAACCCCACCCCCTTCTAGGCCAGATCGTCCTAATGGCAGTACCTATGCAACCAGCCAAAAGGGTAAAGACTTCTCTTTCTTTTACTGAATATAGAAGCCGGAATCTCAAGCAGCACATGTCGTTCGCTTGCTTCTGTCGTCTTCCAGCTCCCGACACTGTTGGAGAAAGTGTGTGTGGTTGCCCTTTCTTGGGTGTGCTGGCTTCGTACTGGCACACAGCATCCACGTCTCTCTCTGCGACTGTTGCAGCCCCCCTGTAGATTCCCTGCCGTCCTTTGTTGTTCCTACCGGGTTGCCATTGTATCGAATACCGTGTCCTGGACGAGATCACAACCTATAGTAGGTCTGCCCTACACCCAGTCCCCCTAGTTGTGCTATCTTCTGCCTGTGGGGAAGGGTGGCAGTTTAGTGTTTTGCAGACGTAGGAGGCCCGGCTTTTCACACGTCCAGCAGCATCACTTCGGCTTGGTTTGCCTTGGTTTGGACAGTGTCATTGTGGTCCATTCCTCACTCCTCAGGTTTGTCTCTACACTGGTCTTAAAGCTTTTTGAGCTTTCCCGCCTCGCCAAGATACAATTTTTGGTCAAGGGGACATCATGGGCCCAGATTGAGTATTGCCTGTAGAGCAGAGCCTTCTTGGGCGACGCCTTAGCTGCGTTCATCTTAGCCGAAAGCTTCTGCCACAGGCTTAAACTGGGCGATGTAGCCCTCGCAGGCTACTCCACTGCTGTGGCGCCCATTCTTTAACACTAGCAGGTCCCTGGTGTTTTGCTTCTGGTCTACTGCGGATGCTGTTAGGGGTTGCCGTGCCTCCAAACTTTATCAATCCTGGGTGTCATGGTGGGGCTTCTCCTCTTCCACATGCTGTACCTTCATCCCTCTTGGTGTTGAACGGCTGCATCCCCCCCCCGTCCGATGGAGGGCTGAGGAAGCTTGCTGGTGCTGAGCGTAGTGTGATGCTGCCATCAATCAGAGCCTCATTATCTTCTGACACCAGTGTAGCCATTAGGTAGAGAAAATGACTCAAGATGCAACGTTTTACTTAAGATCTTTTCTGCTGTAAAAGCGGCATAAGCTGGTCACGTCGGCAGTGAAGGTGGTGACGCGCCACTTGATCATTATTCACTTACCTACTCAGGAAACTGGCCCCAACCCCCCTGACTGGGTAGCTGTGGTTTCCATCAATCAATCTGCATCGCCCACGTCTTTGTGTTCCAGGTCAGACTGGTCGGACTGTCTCTCCCCTTTCCCAGACAGCAGGTTCTGCCATCTCCCAGAATGCCATTTTCTACAGTATGAATAAGGAGTCCAAATATTTCTCATCCACTAGGGGAAGCTCGATAATAAACCTTTAAGGGTACGGATGTAACAGCTTAAACAAATGTAGACTGATGCCTGAAGATTTGCAACTGCGAGAGTGAGTGTCTATTCCCTGAGCATGCAAACACAACAACAGCAAAATTGCTTTCTTGTTTTTCATGGTTCTCTCCTGTGCATCAGTCTCTCCAGATGCTGTAACAAAAAAACTAAATGACTCAACCACTACAATGACAGCTTTATATATCTCAGAAGTTGAAAGGACTCAGGTTTAAATTTAATTTAGTGGGTCTTTGGTTTGCATTATTATAAAAAATTTTGTCTCTCAGGTCAAGATTGTGAAGCAACTATACACTTGAGAGGATGTTCATCATTCAAAAAACTGAAGACTCAGGAGGCTGTCTGAAATATTGTCGTAAACACCTAGCCAATTAAATATTTCCTAAAAGTCATGGAATCAATTTCTACTTCAAGACCTAAACCAACCTCTAGCCTGTCTCCAGGCTATTTCCTAATAGATTCTTAACATGACCATTTGGTGAAACTGGTTAACAATCATTCTCTGAAATATGTCTACATTCAGGTGAAATGAGTAAGTGTGGAAATTAAGTGGGTGTAACAATTAAACCGAGTTGACATCTTTGTCTAGGGCAACACGTAGTTGCTTAAAAGAGGATTTTTTTTTTTTGTAGGAATTTAGATTAAGTAGGTCGCCACTCTACTACTGCCCGTGAGGTGTAAGATGTACAACATTGTGTAATGCCAATTTTTTATTTTTGGCTACTAGGCCCCAGAACCTAGGAATCTGAAGAGAGGGAAAGTGATCCATCTGGGTTTGATTGATATTTGCCTGAATAAAATAATTAGGTTTTAAACTGTATTGTCAAACAAACGCATGACGTTTGATTGTCAGGTAAAACTAGTGTTTCGCGGTTTTGGCACTGACAACACAGGAAGCTTCTGCTGAAGTGAGATAGAGGGAAATAGAGATAGAGAGAGAGAGAGAGAGAGAGAGAGAGATAGAGAGAAAGAGAGAGAGAGACAGTATCTATCACACTCGGAGTCATCACACGTTATTTATGGGTAGCATCTCGCATATGCCTTCGACATGCCGTTGGGTCTTCTCCTCGCCGTCATTTCCCTCGTCGGATACGCATCCAGCTCCTCATCCAGTGAGTTTTCACCTGATCCATCTATA
The DNA here is from genome assembly GCA_025775045.1 of Hiodon tergisus. Taxonomy (NCBI): domain Eukaryota; kingdom Metazoa; phylum Chordata; class Actinopteri; order Hiodontiformes; family Hiodontidae; genus Hiodon; species Hiodon tergisus. The sequence goes on along the minus strand of JAOVYW010025752.1, from coordinate 2,617 downwards.
ATTTACTTTACATTTAATTTATTTGCTTTGTTAATACCGGATTTGGCCTGTCTGTTCGGAAATGCTGCAAAATAGTGGTATTGAGAATCTGCATACAGCAAGTAGGCCAACAACTTATTGGTCATATAATTGAATTTTTGTGTAGGGTTTGTTATTGAAGTAGTGAAGATTGTGATTGTGTTCCTTGGGGTGGAAGGAACTAGCTACTTGAAACTCTTCAATTAATGTGGATGTGAAAACATAACGGAGCCGTTATGAATTGAGGAAACCGAATGTGTTTAAATTTGATATATGTACGAACAAGCCTGACCTGTGTTTTCAAACTCTTCATGTTTCACAATGTGAAAACATTGGCGTCTCTCTAAGGGCCTTCCAGTACTTTCCACACTCACTTGTGGCAAACATCTCTGGTTATTAACCCCAAAGATTCGTGCAGCCAGTGTGCGACAAACTTTCATGCACCACATTAGTGAACATGTATACA
>JAOVYW010025700.1:8571-31194 GCA_025775045.1 Hiodon tergisus | reverse complement strand
ATTTTCACTTTGGCACCCCCCCCCCACCCCCTTTATTTTTTTTCTTTTTCTGGCATCGGTAAACATCCCGTCCATTTGCTCCTTTCACACCAAACATGACAGACACCTTCCACACCACAAGGGAGGTTCCAGCCTCTATTGTAGCAACAGTAAACATTACTGTCACAAGAAATAACAAGGGTTGGTCTTAAAAATGACATCACAAAACTTTTTTTTTTTAAGGGAGACAGGAGTTTCGATTACTTCTAAGTGATACCCTGTTGGTTGTGAGGAAATCTTTGTGCACGGTTATAAATTTATAAGTGGAGAAAGAATGTACCTCTTACTGTCTCTCTCTCTTCCTGCCACTATATTCTGAAGAAATTTGCAAAATATTAAGAATAACATGGGCACATTAATTAAATTTTCAATTCACAAAGACTTAACCTCATTTGAGATTTAAAATGTAGCCATGCAAATGACTTTCTTTGCAAGATGCTCCCAAGTGCTAAGAGGTGCTGCACAAGTCTGTAAATTCTTGTTGTGAATAGAGTGGTGTTTGCTTGGAAATTTGAACATAGCAAAAGGACGCCACCCTTTGGTGAAAAAGTGCCATGTCCAGATTTTTTAATTTTAATTGTATTGAAAGTGTATTTAGAACCCTTAAGTATTCTGAGTAAATTATTTTTTTAGGATCATCTTCCTCCGATTAGGAGGAAAGAAAATTAATGTGAAGAGTTGCTTCTAGCCGTCTCAAAAGGGCTGATTCCAGTCATTGTTTTGTTACGGATTAGATTTTTCTGTAATGTAAGAGAGACATATTGCAGAGCTAAAGGCCTACTTGAAGACCTTTTTGTCCTGAGAGAGACACGCAGAACAAACTCGGTGTTGGCAGCTAAGAGGGCCGTCTCCACTCCAAGCTGGTTTCACCCCTGCACTATGAAGCAATACGACCTGGGTACGACTCCAATGTTGGCTCGGAGGACAACTGGGTCAGGTGCCCTTGGGTCGCTCTCTGCTGGATGTTGACTGTCATGTAAAAATTTAAGCTCCTTGGAGGGTTGATGGATGGCAGAATGTCGCAGTCTTCGTAACCTTCCGACACTTGAATATATGCTGTTTATCTTAAGCCACTGTCGACCGGGATAAACAAGTTAGCTCAGGGTAATTTTTTAAATGGTTATTTATTTTTTTCCTGTAAAGCGTTAAGGGACCAAGGTGCCTTTCAAGCAGGCCCTATCTCCCTTAAATACCATCAAGGGGTTCCAAGAAAAGGTTGGATGATTGCTACAGAAGCCTTAAATCTATGCACTAAGCTTAGTGACCAAACCCGTTCTTACTTTCATACTTCGTATTGTAGTGTCCTTGTGACTTGTCCAACTGTTTCCTTTGATGTGGGGCAGGCTTTTTTTTAACATTGGAGAAAAATTCTGTAATGTAAAAATTTTCTATTGTTTTTAATTTTGTATAGATGCCACCGTTTTAGATCGATTTTGGTGTTTTTAATGATAACCGGTGCTCTTTTTTTACCTTGAAAGATTTGTATTTTTCCTTGTGGTAACTGAAGACTGTTTGAATAAACCTGTTTACAGTTTGTTGTGACAGCCGTTTTGATATGGGGGGGTTGGATAAATGGTTAATGTCAAGCCACTTTGTGAAGGCTTTCCCTTGTTTTTCATATGTGCCAGTTGCAGTTACATTTTTGAATAATAAAACAAGTTAATAAAACACCTGTATGTTAACATTATTTAATTAAAACAGGAGTAAACCGCAAGTGTATGATCGACTTGTCAAAAAAAAAAAAAATACCAATGGTTACGGGACGGTCCTGGAACCTTTATTAAGCTAAAATATCTGGGCCCCACTAAGAGGATACGTCCGTCAACAAGATTCAGAATTCTTCTTACATCCTTGAAATTTTAAGTGGTAAGAGAAGAACTCAGAGCGGCAGAACATGAATGTGAATTACCTTTAAAAAAATATCCAGTTCCTTGTGTTTTTTAATTTGGTGACGGGCTGCAAATTCACGCCGATAACTGCAAGTTGAATTGTATTGCAAACACAAAAATATACAGGAGCAACATCAGGATTTATGTACAAATGTAACTTTAGTGTTATTTCAATGTTGTCACACAACGCTTAAACTCATTCGTATTAAATTTTGACTGTCATCTGGTCTTTCTCTACATGTGACCTTTACACTTCAAAAAGAGCTCGGTTCACTGGTTGTTAGCGAAAAAGAGCCGTTCGTCTTTTATCCAATCCGGAAAGCCGAATTACGAACGCGGTGACAGAAGGATTCACTGTAAAGAATTCGTCTCGACTATAATGATATTTCGGCATGTTTTAGTGTAATTTGAGTGGCATTTATACGTATCATATACCATACTAATGCACACGTGATCTATTTTAGTCTGGACACATTGATAATCTCTAAAGGGTTCTCCGATTAAGGTATGTGGTATTCATAGGGCGTGTTTTCCGAAGGGAAGCACCCTGTTTACAACAGTGAGCTAGTTAGCTAGGCTAGTTTCTGGCCGCTTGCTAAATGTGTCATTAGTTATCAGTGCCTCTATTTGATGTGATTCAATGGTAACGTGTACCAGTATCAATAAGCTAACAAACTGCATTCCTGCTTGCTTTTTAATAGGATGGGCTGTAGGTAGTAGCTAGGTAGATTAAATAGACACCAAATGTCGACGGGCTCATACGACAACCCTGCTATCCGTGTATTTGCAAGCTACACACGTTGCTATTTTAGAAATCCGGTCAGGTCAGTTCCCAGTGTGTTTGATTGTTTTCGCCTTGTCTCATTTGATGCATTTAGTTAGCACTCCTATCGTATTACTACATCAATGGCACACTTGATTTTCGGCTAAAGAAATTTTAACTGCACGAGGACCGTCACCGAACGTTAGCGTTCTAGATGGTGACATCGTACAATTATAACGTTAGCAGTCGGCTAGTTTAATTTGAGTTAATATAATTTTACGATTATATATATTGTGTGTACAGTGCCGTTATAGAGTATTGAATGTTTTATTTCTCGTGAAGTTACATAAAAGCTGCGTGTAAACTAACCAAACTAGTTAAAAACAGGCTTTACACCATCATCCGTTTGTAGCTAGCGCCAAGACAACATTGCTGACTCAGCTACCATTCATTGTTCATTGTCCCTTTAAACCCCTAGCGTTCAGTGCGACCAATTTCGTGTTGTGACACAATCAGATTTCTAAGCCGTTTATGTTGTGCTCTTTGTTACAATTAGTCTCATGGAGAAACATTGTATTTAGTATGACAGAAAAAAGTATTCAATTATGCATTGTGCACCATTATGCAAATGTCGAGAAATTTAACGTTTGCACAGTTTTGCCCCTGGGAATTTTGATGTTGAGTGTTATTGTACAAATGATGTATTTTAATTTAATTAAAACAATGAAACAAAATAACAACATACATTTCCTCAATACTGTGATCTCAAGGTTGACCATGGTTTATCTCTTCTTTTTTTTTAAATCTCTGTTGGAAAGAAAAATAATACTCCGGCGGGTTTGACGTGGATGGCGCGTTAGGTGGCCCATCATGAGCGGGGAGCCGGATGCGCTGGCCGTGGTGAACCAGCTGCGGGACCTCGCTGCCGATCCACTTAACCGGCGGGCCATCGTCCAGGATCAGGGCTGCCTGCCTGGCCTCATTCTCTTCCTGGACCACCCCAACCCGCAAGTGGTCTACTCTGCGCTGTTGGTAAGACCCAAGGAGCCTGCTCTCATTTAATTGTAAATGCACACCTGTGGCCATCATATGTTGTGTGATTTAGTGTGGTTCTGTTGATTGTGGGTGGGTCTGTCTATATATGTGTGTGTGTGTGTATGCCCGCGCGCGCCTGGCTCTGTCTGTGTGTAAGTGTGGTTGTGATGTGTGTCCTTGTCCCCACAAGGCCCTGCGATACCTGGCAGAATGCCGCGCAAACCGAGAGAAGATGAAGGGCGAGCTGGGGATGATGCTGAGCTTGCAGACCGTGGTGCAGAAGTATGTCTCTCCCAGCCACTCTGTTTACTCCTAAAACCTTTTTTTTGTATACCCTCGATGTCTGGTAGCAGCTCTGAACCATGGCCAAATAATAGCAGTAGTAATAAATAAAATAATAAAGTTGTTTTTGTTGTTGTTATTACCATTACTGTGCTGGACAGAGAGGAACATGTTCATGCAGCTGAGTAGTTTCGCCCCATTATCAGGAAAACCACGCCTGGGGAGACCAAGTTGCTGGCCTCTGAGGTGTACGAGATCCTGCAGGCGTCTGGTGGTGCAGATTCCGGAGAGGTGGACGAGTTTTCCTCCTGCCGGCGCAAGGCCCAGTTCTTCCTTGGAAGTACCAACAAACGGGCCAAAACCGTGGTCTTGCACATTGATGGCCTGGACGACCCTGTGAGTTCTCGCCCAAGCCACAGTGCTGCTATTTGAAGTAGGTCGCTGAGTACAAAGGCAATTACAAGTCAGTGTTTGAAGTCTCAGTGATTTATATGCTTGGCTGGACCCTGAGCCAGATCACTGACCAACAGGTGGCGTAGTGGCTATTGTATTGTATTGTGTTGTACTATACTTGTAATGAGTAGGTTGCTGAGTGAAATATTAGCAGTGGAGACGGTTTTTTTACGCTGGCACCGGATGCTTCAGGTTCCTTCAGTAAAAACCCAGATTTTTAAAGGGGAAATGAAAATGAAACAGAATCGCTGTGAATCAGGGAATGTGGTTAGCCAAAAACGGTTGGCTGTAGCTGGAGTTAATTGATAACGGGCTGAAGCGGTCCTCCCTGTGTGCCTGTCTGCATTTGTTGTGAAACAATGGTAGACGGAAAGGGCGTATTTGCCTCTCCGCTGGGACATTGTGTGTCTGGCCTGTGATGTTGACCGGTGCGGACCACCCGCCTTGGATCTTTACTCAGAGTCGGAGGAGCCTGTGTGAGGAGGCCTTGCTGAAGATCAAGGGGGTCATCAGCTTCACCTTCCAGATGGCCGTCAAGAGGTGCATCGTCAGGATCCGCTCCGACCTGACGGCTGAGGTGGGTTGGAGCATGCTGCCTGGCATTCTGGGAAGGGTGTCGGAGGGAGGGTGCGCCACTCTTGTCAGGTGTCAAACCTCTGCCTGTCATACTCTGTCCGCAGGCCCTGGGTGCTGCCATCGCCTCCACCAAAGTCATGAAAGCCCAGCATGTGGTGAAAAATGAGGTTGGAGACGAGGTGGGCCTGCATCATTATGTTAATCGTGCTAATCACGTATCATGTCCGGTCATGGCTGATTAGCATTCCGTGGGTCCGGCGTACATAAATGTAATGCTCCGTCAGTAACATCTCCTGCCATTACATTTTCAAAAATGAACCAAAGTCCTATTTCCTAACACTATCAGAAAAGCCTGGCAGAGGTGTGGATTAGTGACCCTTAAATGAACAGTCAATTATATTAATTAATTTGTTAAGATATACATCTTAGAATCTACAAAGTTTTGACCTGATCTTCTATCTTCACAAGCATGAGAGGCCGAAAAGCTCTCGGGCAGGATTGAACAAATGCCTGTAGCCGTAATTTGGGTTCACCACCACAAGGGGGCGAGATATAGTGACCTGAACTGCCAAATGTTCAGGCAGTCATCTACTTCTGTACAACAGCCCTGCTATTCTGCACCCGCCCAGCAGGTGGAAGAGTTTGGGGACTTAAGCAAACAGGATAGTGCAGCAAGATCACACAGCTAAGATTTGTGGAATGAGTATCAGGCCACGCCTGTAGTGTAGGGTGTAGTTTTTAAATGTAAAATACTTTAAAAATACATTAACATTTTTTTTAAAAACTCGTGTTGCTGTGGTCTGCAGGTCCAATCGAAAGCGCTGCCCTGTGTCTCTGAGGTTACTAATAGGAGCGGGTCTTTCTATCTGTTTGCGTGTGCATTGTCCAGGTGATTATCCCCTTCCAGGAGGATGGCGTGGCTGCTGTGGAGCAGAACGTGGACCTTCCCGATTACCTTCCGGAGGAGGAGAGTCCATCGCAGGAGCTGGACAAGGCGGTGTCCCGCGTGGGCTCTGGCCAGGACGGCGCGGGCTGGCTCAACACTGCGGCTAACTTCCTCTCTCGCTCATTCTACTGGTGACGAGTGCCGGGGGCGCTCCAGCGCGGCCAGTGGGTGGCGCCCTGGCCCTACCCCGGACAGAGCCTGCTCTCCCTGGAGCGCTCGGACTAGGGAATCTGCTATATCGGATGAACCAATGCAACGCCACTCAAAATATCTCGCACTCTTTCCTCGCTGTTGAGACCAAGCCCACTGAAGTGCGAGGACAGGCTCACGAATGGCTCCTCACGTCGCCGGTTCAAGTTTTTGAAAAGGAAAAGCTGCTTTCAGGGTATTAAACGGGTCCATATTTAGAGTTTCTTTTAAACCAAAATGTCTAGCCACGGGAGTCCAGAGAGAAGGGTGGAGTTTGGACCATCCGGTTGTGCTCGAGTTCAAGAGCTGTCTTTGTTCTTGTTTTTATTTTTTTTCCTAAGGGTTTGATATCTTTATTTTTTTTTTATCTCAAATGTTTTTAGTTTTTAAGGGGTTTTTCTAAGTAATGATTATTCTTTTTTGTTGAATTTGTTTTCATCTCACCTGCACTTGGTGCATGGTTGCTGAATGGTCGCTAGTTTCACTTCTGCCTCTGGTAGCATCGTCTGTCCAAACGGGGACATTAGGAAAGGTGAGGTCTGGAATATTGAATTGGGCTATGTTTATTTACCAGGATTTAAGTACTCTATTTCTGAAGTAAAAGATATTGCCTTTAATTAAAAAAAAGAAAAAGATTTTCAGTACTTGTAAGCAAGCTTCTTTCAAAATTTTATTTTTAAGTTTAATTTGTGAACAGGAGTCATTAGCATGCCTAGTGTGTATAGTGCGTTTTTGCCTGCTCAGTTTGCGTAAATATGAAATTGTGTGGTTCGAAAGCCTATATTCTTTTCGTATTTGTGCAGCCAGCAGCGTCTTTATAGACTTGCCTATGAAATGGGCACACGTTCATGTGGCGCTGTGGGGGGGGTTGTTGATTCCTGACGTTGCAAATGGATTCCACTCAGAACTCACTCATGATTGGTTACAAGGTGTCATATTCAGCCTGTGAGATTTTTTGGTTTGGGCGGGAGGTATGGAACAATTTTTTGCCATTGCTCAACAGGCAGTGAAAAGAGGAAGTTTGTCTTGTCAGGACCCCTGAGTTTCCCTTCCTTACCAAGTGTGTGATATGGGGTTGTGCTGCCAGGTGCAAAAATCAAATGGGGAGCTTGATGGTGCGTCCTTGAATAGACATTGACCTTGAATTATTTGCTTTTTTTGTGTGTGGCTTGATTACCATTGACCCTTAAGCATCTCCTCAAGTGTCTCCCATTGTCTTTAAAGTCGTCAAGCCTGTGGACAAATCCATGAAACTATTTAATGTGTAAATAAAGTATGGTTCTTGTACAGTAGCAGCCTGCGACGGCGCTCACCCAAAAATGAACGTTTTGTGTTTGGTATATGATGGAAATGACTGCTTTTGTTCTACCGTTTACAGCCATGCAGGTGCTCTTTGTGTCGTTTATAACGTTTTTAATTTTAAAAGCAATGCCAACCTAAGACGGTTTGTCAACTTTCTGACTTTTTGTATTGTTATAAAGCCATCATTATAAATTTGGAACCCGGCAGAGGATTCAGCTTTACCACACTTTGCAGCTTGAACATTTACTACACAAGGAAGGCTAAATAAGTTATTTTCCACATTCCATGACAATGCAGATTCCCATTGACAAACTGTTGTTTATTACAGTTTAAGGGGCTCACCATTATTTCCATTGACGATTAATTCGAAGAACAAATTAAAATAAATAAATAAAAAAGGTCTTTTGTCATTTGTTAATTTCAGGTTGATAATATTATTTCTAGCATTAGTCCTCTGAATTATCTTAAACTTTATGCGTATTCAAACAAAAGGAGTTATGGTTAGCGTTAAACGTATGGTTGCCACAATACTTTTCCCTATAGAAAATAAAATATTGGTGCGTTGGAGCCAAACCTTTTATAAGTTTAACAGTCGCATGACCGCGACAAAGAACTGGGAACCGAGGAAACACAATGGCCCAGTTCAAAGCCGAGGGGTCTTACAATCACTTTAAGAACACGAGGCTGCGGCGTGCTTCCACTAGAGAGCGATATGTCTATATATGGTGTCCATTGATGTCCATTGACATGTTTACGCTATACATGTTGTATTGTGACATTGACAACCTAACTGGCTATGTCATGAAACAAACAGTAAATCAAATTCGATTCGGAGCCAAACACAATAAAGCTAACGAGGAAAACGAGCAAACATGCAGTCTGATTAAAACCCCTGCTTTGCGTAGGTCAGCTCTCTCTGTAGGCTACTAGTTTGGCATTCAGATCACAGTTAGAAATCGTAGGAATTAATAGGCCCAGATCAAAACAAATCAGTGTCCTTTCAGCGCACGCTCTGTTCCTTGGAGATAGCTGCCTCGACGCATATTTGCCTACCAAACGCGTAGCCACAAATCGCTGACAATCTTCGTGGCGTTAATCTAAACTCGCAGAAAAATAAATAATCACATGGAGATAAACTGGGACAAAAAGGTCCGTCTACGCGCCGAACCTGCCTGACAATTTCATCCGACGATCAACTCACAGTCCTTGGGAGCGGTGGTAAATTACTTTCTCTGCGCTGGAAAAACGATGTGACGCCTGTAATTTACGTCAAACGACTCCCAGAGAGTCCTCTGCAGAAGCTGTCGTCATGATTTAATTTAAGTGTAGCCGTTTGATTTTAAATTTGGGCAGAGTAGGATTGTATTGCATGTTTTGCTTAGGGGGTGATATCTGTGTGATATAAAGTTCTATTTCAAGGGCAGAGGTCAAAATGTGCTGAAATTCAATAGGCGAAGCAAAACAGCTTTGAAAAATGTTACGACTCCGTTTTGGGGGAAATAAAATGAACCAGAAGCAATTAAGAGTTATCAGCAAATGAACCATATCGGAGGAATCCCGGATAGTAAATAAGATGAGATCTCTGTGAGTAGTATATATAATATCCAACATGACTGAGACCCAGGTACAAAATGTATATTGACCTCTGTAGTAACATGTGGCATGTCCTTTGCACATGCCGGGAATGCGGTTTCCTGCGGCTTTATGAACGGCGTGCAAGGGAGGAGACGATAATGATTGCAGGGCCCAGATGACCTCGTGCTGCCGTGGGATCGTCGCGCACTGACACAGGCGCGGCAGCACTGTCGGCAGCCACTGATTGGTGCGATGAAATATTGTCAGCGAAAATTAAAAGGTGCCCGTGTCAAATTATTCATGATATGCACGTCTTTCGCTCGGATGAAGAATCTAGTATATGAAATAGTTGAATAATAAAAGTAATCAGGTTACAGTTTAACTGTTTTGCCAGAGTGGGCGGTCGTTTTGCCAGCGCCAAGCCCAATGGTTAAAGGGTCAACGCTTTGGTGAGAGCACGTCTTTGCCACACTCCACTGTTGATTTAATAATGGCATATATGTCATAATTGTCCAAAATCGTCTCATCAACTGGTCCGCCGAATACCATTATTGCTCAGAAACACCACCTGACATTCAAATGTCACCCGAATGACAGGTTATTAACCGGGTGAAAGAGGAAGCTCGTAATTAAATAGGCTACTGTGAATTTGACCTGCAACACGAAATGGTGGCAACAATCGCTAAAATTCGCTAAGAGAATCGTCCATACAGTGACTGCTTTTAAAATTTCCTAGATGATTCCTAACTGAGTTTTCACTCAGACAATTACAGGATTCATAGTCTATTTTGTTATTTATATTTAAAAAGTGACCATTCAATTTTACTAGTACAAAGTCATTTTACAATTTGGTTTAAAACGCTGTACACAGAGATATGAAACAAGCACGTTGCGGCAGATCTTTGTTAGGCACACAGGAGCCAATTAAACATCACCCGTTCTACAAATAACGGTGGCCTGGCCCATATTTTGGCATGCTTCGCCGGTTCAGTTTTGCTCTCAGACACGACGTATTTTTTATCGCCAGCTTCGCTTTAAAGATTAGTCGTCTGTATGCGTTTTAGGCGATAAACGGGTTGATGTCAGCGTTTCACTGTTGCGTAGCTACTGCCTCCGAATCATTCCGTTAATCCCGTAAAACTGGAAAAGAATTAAAAGGAAATCTGTAAGGGCTTGGTTAAAAAGAAAAATGTTTATCGCGACGTTAAACTGATTTGACAAGATTCGCCTGAGGGAGTTTTAACTTGATTTGTAACAACATTTGAGTGGACGGGTTGTATTTGGGTCTCTTAGCGCGCGCACGTTTTACGCATGCCTAATATACAGCCAAGGGTTCAGTACAATGTTGGTCTGAGCGTCTCTGTTATTTACAGAGAGAGAACGTTCATCTTGAATAAGTTCATGAAATGGCTTTGAAAGTGTGAACATAAGATTTATGGTGACTTCTTCCCACTGGGAAATTTAAGCTGCAAGATACTCAATTTACTTGCTATTTGTGTAAAATAATTATTTGAAATAGCATCTACAAAGATAATCGTTGTAGAAAAAAGGACACTGAGGGGTGTTATTGTTATACAAGACAAAGTAGGCTGGCGGCAGTCTCTGCCTCCTCTTCTCGAACAGTCGCTGGACCTTTTGGTGAGCAGCAAAACCCATCTGGTGCAAATCTAACTCCAACTGTTGTGTGAAGAGGACAGATAACTCCATCCTGTTCAGAAAATAATAATCATTAGCTCCACTCTCACTGTTACTCCCACTGCCTATACACTTATGATATTCTCAATCTCTTGTTCACCCCTTCCGCTTCCCCCACCGTGAACCAGGAGTCTCGCACTGCGATCTAGGACAGTTTGCCCAACTCAAAGGGCATGTCATTTCCCAGCCGCGGACCGCTCATTGATCTCTCCTGAGATTTCAGGAGACCTCTCTCTAATTGCAGGAGAAGTCCTGAAAAGAAGAAAGAAGTCACATGTCAGCCAATTCTTTTTGTCTCGTGTTCTCACTGACCACCTCCTGCAGTCACACTAAGCCTCCCACTAACCTTCACATCGCCTTGCTTTGACCCTCGCACCACCTGTCTCCGGAAGTCAGGGTGACCCTCGCTCCTGCTCTCTCCGGAAGTCAGGCAGTATCTCTGTTGCAGACAAATTGACCTGTGCCGTGGAGGTAACTCTGTATCATACTTGTCATTTGGAATAAAGCTTAAGTCAGCGCTTCCTCAGCAGAGGGGCAGTGGCGTGACGGGGTTCACAGTCAGTGGACCTTGCAGAAGTTCTGTGAAGGTCGCGCGACTTAATGGGCGGTGACTTCTTCCAACTTCTTTAAAATGTCTCTATGGTTCTCTCTCTTTTTTTTTTTAGGTCACAATGGGTTGTAGGTCATAAGGTTTGAGAGTGGTCCCTGCCCACCCACACTGCGGATGATGCTAAATGGCACGGCATGGGATCTTGTAAGAGCCTGAAGGCCTGAGTGATGAGCAGTGAGGAGTTCAGGGACACGAGCGAGGAGCGTGGTCAGAAAAGGGCCAAGCTGTGTTCACGTTCAGACTCACATGCACATGGCAACTAAGGCGTTATGGGTAAGCAATTTACCCCTCATTTGCGCCTTAAATTAGGCCCACCTGCAAAGCTCGACGAGTTAAGTGAGTACATCAGTTCTAATTAGTACGCCAGAAAGTGGATTTATCTAAATTGCGGTATAAATTAGAAGGTTTCAATGGTATCAAACAGACCGAAGGCCCTGTGGCATGCTTTCCCTACACCCCCTGCTTTCGGTGGCCTGGGAGCCTTTGTTTGTGTAAGAAGGAGCCTTCTCGTCCTCATCATAGTGAGCACATGAATGAAACCATCTGAAGACTGACTGAAACAGCTGAGACTGAGATTAGGTGCTTGTGAAAAAAAAGGCAGGGGAATGAATAAGCAGTAGCCCAGCAGCACAAAAGGTTGAATATTCACCCCCCCCCCCCCCTGTTTCTCCAGGACTTTATTTTGGATTTGTAAACCCTCTCTCGAAACTACCCATAATGAGCCGTTTGTGTTTCAGATGGGTCATGGTCAAAACCTTGATTGCTTCCAAACATTATGTTTTCTTGATAGCATTCATACAACATTACTGGGTCCTAGGCTTTACCAGGCTTTTAGCGTTTTAGCATGAGATGAAGATGAATAAACTTTTTATATGAATAAACATGAATGATTTAGACTGCTTTACAACAAATGTCGCTATTTCTTTTCAGACAAATTGCACTTTCAGCAGACATGACTAAATACCTGCAATAGCTGGAGATCTGCCAGGTTTGTATGCCTAGATTCCAATCAAGATACACCTCAGATTCACCTCTAGTGAAGGCTGTTATGAATAATGGGAAATGAAGGTCAGACAGGATTCATTTGCCCGTATTCCTGTGACAGGAATGATCGTTTGTGAAGCCTGTCTTGTTTGCCAGCTGCGTCTAAATGGGCAAATTCCACCCACAATAAAACATTTAGACTTGATATAAAGAACTTGGTAAAAGCCTTCATTCAATTTTCATGCTGCTAGTTTTTTTTATTGGAATTCAGCTTGGACATTTTACATTTAAACTCTCGCTAAAACAGAATCGCCAGATAACCAGGCTCTATAAGCAGGCTCTATTCCCACAATATATTCTACCAGTGAGTTATCCTCCTCTCTTTGATGGACAGGACCAAGCCTGAATCTTGTCACCTTCTGCCTGATGGACAGGGCAAAGTCTGAATCGTGTCTCCACTTCTGCCTGATGGAGGGGACCAAGTTAGACCATGTCTCCACCTCTACGCAAGTCAGTACACAGGCAGCTGTGGGGCTTTTGCTCTACAGACTGGAGGGCTTGTTTGGCCTGTAGCTGGGCGTTTTCTATGAGTAAAATGTTGTATTAATCATAATTGAACCAACACCGTTAGGCAATGTGTCATTTCATTTAAGAAATCGCATTATAGTACATTTCATTAATTCCAAGCCTAACTCAATCAATCCTCTCTGAGAGGAAACTGTTTTGGAAGGGACAGACAAGTGAACAGGGTGAAAAAGGGCAGGAACATTCCACTGGCAGTCTCTCAAAAGGGAAATAAAATGGGGACAGATCTGCATGGCAGGAGACATCTGGTGCTAATGAGGCTGCAAGGGATCATCTTAGCACCAAAGCCTGTAGGGGGGGATTTCCGTGACCCTCTCAAAAAGGTGGAGGCACAAGACTGGTCATGAGTAACCTCTGGGAAGTTCTCTGCAATGGGGGTTGGCAAGATTAACATTTACGAGAGCTGGGATCGCCAGCTAGTTATAATTATAATTAACCTTATCTACAAATTACTTTTAAAAATTCTTTCCTTCCATGTCTCTGGAAGGAAAACTGAGATGAAAAGACTGAGAGCGTTTCAACCATGTGAAGCGAGCAGACAGCTGGCAACACCATAAAGGATAATGGAGAGTTTTTTTATTTTCTTTAACAGAGAACACTATAACTGATAAGTTTTGGTTAACTGTGAAGTCAGTTAAATAGAAAAGTGAGTATAGAAGAACCCCCCCCATCCCCATCCCTACTAAAAGCGGGGGCTTCCTTCTCCTGGTCTTCTTGCTTGGTGGCTGTGGCACGCCTGGTCAGTCAGAGACAGGGAGGTGGGGATTCCACATTCTGTTGCTCCGCGTTCTGTTGCTCTGCACTCGGTGGTTCTGTGTTCTGTTGCTCCACACTCGGTGGGTACGCTTCCTGTTGCTCTGCGTTCTGTTGATCAGTCCTCAGTGGGTCCACGTTCTGTCGCTCCGCGTTCTGTTGCTCCACACTCGGTCGTTCCACGTACAGACAGATGCCGTTGACTGTGCTGATCCTGTTCCTGATTACCCTTCCCGATTGGCTGTCCCCGTTTAGTAGCGCGTGATCAATCATAATCAATTAGCCCAAATGTTGAATCATTAAAATCATTATCATTAATTAAAATGATTATCACATTCTGCCAATGCTTCATTAGCTGTGTTGTGTAATGAGCCTGCTAAACACCAGACTTCTTATTTTTAATGAATGGAAGCATAACAGAATAAATATCAATGTTTCCCTTCTACTTCTGACCACTTTTTGTGAATAAAATAATGATTTTTTAAAAATCATGTAATGTAATGGCTACGCTTAAATCCACCTCTCATGTTTCTTGGTCCAAAAACCATCTACGCAGCCTACGTAGAAGGGCATAAGGGGAGAATTATTTAAAGTCACTGGATCCGTTTTAAGAATGCTAGGGTATCCTATAGTACCTTGATCAGTTTTAAGAATGCTAGGGTATCCTACAGTACCTTGATCAGTTTTAAGAATGCTAGGGTATCCTACAGTACCTTGATCAGTTTTAAGGATGATCAGTCTTCGGATCAGTCCTTCAGCAAATGGAATCTGTTTTACTCATCACTGCCGCACACTGAATTGTTAAATGCTACATTTACTCATTTGGTGAGTTAGGTGATATGTGACCCCGCTCACGCATATTACGGCTCTCTTGATCCACAGAATACGGCGCAACCAATCAGTTGCAAGTTCAAAGGAGTCGAAACGAAAGGACTACCTGTTATACGTACCATTATGAATGCAGCAGTGGTTCCACAGCAGTGCATTTCAGTGAAGTTTATCAGAGATGGTGAAACCGCTCCCTGGGCGAACTGCCCTTTCTTGCTCCGTGTAGCTGGCCTCGGTCCAGGGCTTTGCTCAAGCCCCCACTGTTCGGCTGCTGCAGAGCCAAGCTCTGCTACCGCGCCCAACTCAGCCTTCCTCCCAGCCTTATCAGAGCAAGTGCATCATGGGAAGCTGCGCCAGGGCTGGAGCCAATCCAGGCCATTGTCAGAATATGGCCGGCTCTTGCCGAACTGAGCAAGCATGGGCCAACTGTTTGCGGCCTGTCCATTATAGTGTGACCAGTGTGACAGAGCGGAGAAACATCTGCTGTTAGCGATTTTCAACACGCTCCGAGTAATGAAGTTACCTCCGGAAAACCTCAAGCTCTGTCAGCTCCACCAGGATATGGGGAGCCAGTTCTCATAAAGGCTGTTAATCTAATTAATTTGTTTGCAAGGGGCCTACATAAGAGGGTAATTGATTTTGATCACGGTATTTTAGAATGCAAATCACAAATGAACTTTTAATCAAATAACACAGAAACGGCAGGCAGGCTGGCTACGGTGAATGTTTTGAGGTGCTTTATGCCAGGTTGTCCATACTGGCCCGAAAAATGGCGCTGGAAGTGGTCTCTCTTGAGCACCGTAAAATTCCTGCCCCGTGTTAACAAAGCAGATCGAGATCCGTACCGTAGTGGACTGACGCAGTGGACCCGGTTTTACCAAATTCAGATTCCCGAAAGCATTACATAAGCAATACCAAAGGTTTAGCATTGGTAGTTCTGTTGCCGTTCCTCGCATAACCATGTGTCGACCAAACAGCGTAAACGTGATCACCAGTGACCCCTGCCTGGAATGTTCTAGGCGACCCTTTGGGACTACCGTTGTCAACAAGAGTACATGCATTACAGTGTGTTGTGAAAATTCGGGAATTCAGGAATGCCGGGATAGGTGGGAACTCATTCCCAGGACTGCATTTGGCCAGAATATATAAAGCCAAGGACATGAAGTTCGTCTGAAGGGCTCAGTTAATTAATTCCAGATTTGTGACGTTGGGTTTGCTTCACTGACCAATCCTCTCCAGCTTTTTGAAAATCATTGCAGGGCTGAGTAATAACTACTTGTAGTTGAATGTTGTAGTTTTGTCAGTTTTGCGTTGGGAGTCTGTTCCAGAATATAAAAGGTCAAGGATGTGGGTTTGGAGGAGTATAGCGGATGCTGTAGGAGGGCCTCTTAGAAGGTGCGGCTACCCAGAGAGTCCAGAGAGAAGGGGAGTGATCGGGAGGAAAGAGAGAACCAGCTGCAGAGCACAGGGAATGAAGTCTGTCATGTTGCATTTCAGTCTAATCGAAGCATTGATTGTCTCCGTGAATATCGAACAGAAAAACGTATCTTGAAGTACTATATAAGTAAACACTATGTAAGATTATGAGTAAATATTTAACGCTGTGAATGGATGCAGTATAGAATGGCAGACCATTCCAGTCGCCCTGGATGAGGACTCCGCATGAAGAAATATGTGATGTTGAAATAAGGATAATGAAGTTGGTCAGTGTACCTGTAAGCTTCTCAGGTGTTGGTGGAGTAAGAGTAAATAAACCGCAGGGTAAAAAATATTGGTTTCTTTTTTAATGGCAGGATGCCAGCATTGCTGTGTCTTGTTAAACGGAAGGGTGAACATGGCAGACCGACTCCCTGTCACACCACACTGAGTGCTGAGTGGCCAAAAACACATTCGCTTCGCAGCATTGAAAAATTGGCGCAGCTTCGGAGTGAAGTGCATTTTTCACGTTTCTGTGATGTGTGGAGAATAATGGTTGTCACATGCTGAATATTGTCTCCAGAACAATCGATGGCGAGTGGGAACCGCATGTCCCAAAACCTCTCCTACTATGCTGGCCCAAACCTTTTCCTCATACGCTTCTAATAATCCCAAAATGTGTTCTATCTACCTGCAATAGAGGCCCAGTCTTCCTTTGGCAAAATGTGAGAACCAGGATGGAAACAGCTTGAATCACTCACTTGTTTGAGTAAAATGCAAACCACAATGGCTATGTCAGGAGATTGGCCGCCTCCACGCTACAGCTGGATTCTCTTATCTTTCCTTAATGTATGCAATTTTAAGAGACCGCATTGGCAAGGGTGGCATTTTGAAACGCCAGGAACTGGGAAGGAAAGGACGTACTACTGAAATGACCAGCGAAATCATTCAGTTGACTTTTCCTGAAATAGTTTGGCTTGTTTTGTCATCTGTTGGCTCGTGCCTGAGCGTTAGGCCACCTGGTTTGGCTCACGTTATGTGGGATTAAAAACATACAGACGATAGAATCCTGTAGGAGACCCATTTGGTCCACTCAGATTAAGCCGTCTTCACGTAACAGGAAGGAGTTGGCGTTAGGGTGGCGTTCGGTCGTTTCTCTGCCCATTTACCGCCGCTGACAGTGATTCGTGGGCGTAACGCCAGATGTCTGACAGAAACATTTGATGGAAATTAAAGCGCAATTAAGCATTTCATCTCGCTAATTACTGGCTGTAGATCTGGTCTGATGCCCGTGTGCTGCAGGGAATCAGCAAGCATATCACATATTAATGGGCCCCAGCTGTCTGACAGTCTGGTAATATTTGCACAGCACACCAGAAATATAATTTATGGTAAAAAGATTTTAAGATATCATTGCGAGAACCACGGGACACTGAGGCAACATTTGATCGGGTTTAATGTGATAGTGTCTTCTGAAGATCTTCCGAATCTCTGAACGTTCTCCTTTCCTAAGAAACTCTGCTTTGCCTGTGGACAGGTGATGACGGCTTTGTTTATTCATTTCTGACCCTTCCTCATCAGTAGAACCCCCTGTGAATTTGTTGTGCCAACAATAGGACACCCACAGGTAACTGTCCCACAGAGAAAATACACACTTAGGCACCATCTGTATAATTTACTCTACACACTGATCTACATGATTGTATAGCTCTGGGTATAAAATGTTTTTATTTTTTTAAATTTATTTTCTAAAGGATCACTATTCTAATGCGATTAGGTAGGCCTATCCTCAAAGCCTGATCAATGTTATCAGCACAACCCAACTCACAATTTATGAAAAACTTGAAGAAATACTCAATGCAAAGTGGAAGCTATTTGAATACCGAATGTCTTGAGACATTTTCGGACATTGCCTTCCTTGGTGGTGATCAGTGCATAGCAGACTGAATAGGCTAAAAGATACCTCAGGAGAGAATACCCCATCGCGTCCATGCTTTCTGATTTACGACGAGAGATGCAAACTATGATAAGCTCTGAAGGAAACTGCGCGCCCTATTGGTTTTTGTCTTTTCGAGGAGGTTTTCATCACTCAGTGACGTTTTATGGATTCAATTTGCGTTTTGACTATTTGATTGGGTTTTTGTTATTGTTCATTGATTCGTTTTCTCCGTTAGTTTCTCTTTTTGTCACTTCCACCACTCATACACGTGAAAACTGTTCTGATTGTGTTTCCTATGGTTAAGGATAGCAGACGCACGCCAGAGTCGAATGCATAAGCAGCCAAGCTCCATTGTTTTGCACCGATGCTCACAAACTCATATGCTCACTTAGGCATGTAACTTAGCATTTTGAGAATGTCCTGATGAAGACCTAACGGGGCCAAAACGTTAACCAACACCCGCTCTAATTAAACCAGACATTTTGGAACATAACTGTACGCGATCATGTTTCTCCTTATCTATACACTTGTTTTGCATTGGTAAACCATTAATTCTGCTGAATGAATTCGACGTTCAGTAGGAGTGGGACGCTCAAAGATCTGTATCTCAGCCACCAGATGGTACAAACAAAGTGTGAAAGTAACAGCCCTCGCCCACGGTCTCCCTCTGTGTGGGTCCCGCCTGCACAAGAGCACCTGCCCAGCCGTCCACATGGAGACCGGCGAAAACCATCACTCAGCTCTTAGACTGCCCCCTTCAGATGAGGATGTCCTGTCCATCGTCTCAGTTTGAGGAAGTCAGCGAATCACAAGGAGACACCCAAGACCCCTTGTCTTGGTTGGGTCACTGGTGCTCAAATTGGTATAATCGGCCCCTCGCTTGATTTTCAGCCAAATAACTAGCCTGGCAAACGTACCAAGATGTCGGGAACAGATTGGGAACAGATTGTCGCAGAGGGGTGAAAAAACCTGTCTGAGATCACAAAAATAACATTCCGACATTTCCTGTCCATCAACTTAACTGGCCTTTACAGCACTCTAACACAATTTTCTTCTGTTGAGCCCAGACATGGGCTGCTGTTAGGTAAGTGAGTAACAGAGATGGCATGTTCCCATTGCTTTTTTTTCCCATTGCCATTCATTGAGCCAGCATCGTTTTGAGAAAACCTCCAGCCTGTGTCAGCTTTCAGCTGTTGGTGCCTCTGGGTCGGTATCTGATGACATCCCGCGGATTTTCGCAGCTGGTCTGGGTTCAGGTGCTGGAGGCATCCACCCAGGCCAGTTGACCCAGTTCCATGATTAATTGCGTGTGCATAAAAAGAACAAACTAAACAGCTATTTGTCAGTAGCTGGCCCTTTGCATGTCAAGAATGTGAATTTCATAAATGTGTTTGGGTGCAGAAGTGCAATATGTAACTCTTGGACTGCAACATCACACAATGAAATGTTTGTGAATGACTTTTGGAACAGTCGGTATTGTTTTCAATAAAACAATAAAAAATGAAAGGATGTCCTTTGTTCCGTAATCTTCAGTGCGTTTCAGATCCTGATTAGTAATTATTATAAAGTTTCAGTTGGATAAAAGGATCCAAAGCACGATCATCTTTTGGCCAAAAGGAAATGCTGGTCAACCAAGAGCGTTTTCTCCTACACAGATAGCCAACATGCTGCTAAAGCCTAGCTTCCGTTTCCAAGGAAACAAAGTGACTTTGAGCCTTATTCCATTTGACATTGATCTCAATAGTTAGCAAATGTAATACGTAATCAGATGTTAATCTGTACTGCACAACACTATTTCTGAGTTTGTTGTGAGCTTCGAGGTGTATAAATGTTGAGTTGAGAGCACTGGCCTCTCACGCCCAAGCAGCAGGATGAGCGGAGAGAGCAGAGAAACAGAGACACAAACAGAAACAGAGACAAAGCCGGATGCTTCATGGCTGGAAATGCACCATTTCATTACCAAACCAGACCTGCGAGGGAGGTGGACAGTTACAGCCTCGGCCAGCCTCTGCACATGAGCAATGTCTGTGTGTGTCCCCACACCACCGTGGTGTCACTAATTTCTAGGGGGTGGGGAATTGAGCCAGATGGGGTGTCTCGTGATGGCAGAGAGCCTGTGTGGGGCCAGATGATGGATAAATCATAACAAAAGGAAAATCAACAATATTAAAAGACAATAGTCAAGTTCGCCCTCTCTGAGCTTCAATACGTACGAAAGGGCAACTACTTCCTGTTCCTCCTGGACAGGATGTAACATTGTGGAATTTTTCCCTGCTTTTAAGAATGTTATGTAGTGTAGCGTTTCAGTCTTCATTGCCATTTAATCAGTGGGGGGCCATGGAGAGTTAGGATTACCAATGCATTATATGTCTTCGGCCAGTCCTAAAGCTGCAATTTCTGACCAATGGTAGGTTTCTACAGTGGAGATCTAAGGTAAAACCACTTCTGCATTTTTTTTTGGTTCTGAAGGTAATGCTGCAGCTTAATATAAATATGTAATATAAAACCTTACACAAAACGAATTGGAGTTACAGACAGCCTTAAATTCCTAATGTGTTTTTTTTAAGTGGCTCTGTAAAGGCGGCTGTGTTATAAAGCCACTTCACAAAAACAAATTTTGTGCTTGAATCAAATATTTTACTTTTATTTCGATTTTTGTTTTGTCGTTTATCCATGTAGTTTGCGATTATTTGATATTTTACTAAAATAATTTCAGTTTGTCATAGATATAAAATAAATACAATTTTGTACCAAGCTAAATTAAGGGTTGTTAGCCATATGTTGAAATCCCAAACTGCGATTTCATGTCAGCTGTGATACAATAGTTGTTCATCTGCTTGACTGGGTAACTGTCATTCTTCCACAGTAAGAAAACAGAACCTTCTGTCCTCACAATTTGCCATGGCGTTATTGGCGCGTTTTCAGGAGCCCTTTCGTAAATGTGTGATTTTATTGATATACCCTGTGTGTTCTTCATCTCGCGGCACCAGTTCTAGACTACTCTAACGTTGACAATATTAAACATTTTAAGTTGTTACTGTTTTATGTCAATATCTTGCATTTCAAATGCGGTGTTCTCCCGCACATGTTTTGTACATGGAACGCTACATCCCCATCGGTTGATTATTTGTTTATATTTATATGTAGTGATGGCAGGGCAGAGACAGTTGAAGAAGTCTGTATTTGCGAAGGAACAGCACGGTCGCGGAGGGGAGATCCCCGCGGGAGCTGACGGTTCACCTCCTTTCTGCACGAAGATAAAGACTTGTAATAAGCCCGTATTTTCGCCATCTGGCTCCGTGCATGTGGTCTTTATGGGGACCAGGGAAACGCAATCTGGAAGCGATCAGGAGCCGCGGTGTTCTCTCTCCCCGGAGAGCCCGCCGCGCAACTAGGGTGACAGATGGCGCGCCCGCTGCCTTGGCCGCGCGGAGAAGATAAAAATCGCCTCAAATAAAGTCGGACTGGAACTGGTTGGGTCCTCCCTACGCAAAAATCAGCTTGTCAGTCAAATTGCGATGTCGTCAGCACTTACTTTGCGTTACTCTGATTTCGCATTTTTTCAGGCATCATTTCATTTAAACAGCGAGTTAAGGTACTGCATCGATTGTTTGCATTGGAATGTATTTTTCAGCCAAACTACTGTCCGCTGCTGATTCTAGTATTTATGTCTTCCACGATAAGCTCCTAGTTCACTGATAGCAAGGCGATTAGCATGTGCCAACAATGGGAGTTCTAAGATAGTAGTTTCTTTTAGGCCATCAAGGTACTGCTAATTCCACTTTACATTAAATTTGTGAGTTGCCAAAGTTTTTATTTGGTCCTAGCCACAGTCACATACTGCTCTAAACTACTTTTTTCATGGGAGTGGCCATAGAGGCAGCCCTTGGCAGTGTTAGTAGTGGAGAGTGAACAGAGCCAAGTGGACTAATGCGATTTCCTCATATATCCCACTTTTACATATTGGGGTGAAACCCGCCCCCCAGCCCCCTATGATTAAAGGGGGGAGCTGGTTTTGGAGGGTAACAAGCTGTCCTTACTCCTTCCCCTCCTCACTCTTCTTCTTCTCCTCCTCGCTCCCCTTCTCCATATCCTCCGTACTCTCCTTTTCCTTCTCCTAGCTTCCCTTCTCAGTATCCTCCGTACTCTCCTGCTCCTCCTCTCTCTGCTTCTCCTCCTCGCTCCCCTTCTCCATATCCTCCTTACTCTCCTTTTCCTTCTCCTCGCTTCCCTTCTCAGTATCCTCCGTACTCTCCTTCTCTTTCTCCTCCTCGCTCTCTTTCTCCTTCCCCTCCTCTCTGCTTCTCCTTCTCCTCGCTCTCTTTCTCCTTCCCCTCCTCTCTCTGCTTCTCCTTCTCCTCGCTCTCTTTCTCCTTCCCCTCCTCTCTCTGCTTCTCCTTCTCCTCCTCGCTCTCTTTCTCCTTCCCCTCCTCTCTCTCCTTCTCCTTCTCCTCGCTCCCCTTCTCCATATCCTCCATACTCTCCTTCTCCTCCTCGCTCCCCTTCTCAATATCCTCCTTTTCCTTCTGGAGCAGGTGCTCTCAGCTGTGCTCTCAGCTGTGCCCTTCAGCCCTTCAGTGTCAGTACTTTATTAGTCTTTCATTGTGCCCACGTCCCAGTTCCAGGCCTTTCTGGGGCCTTATATTAGTTTCTAAAAGTGCCATTGGTTCTCAAAGAGACGTGCACTGTGCTGGGGCCTTATATTAGTTTATAAAAGTGCCATTGGTTCTCAAAGAGACGTGCACTGTGCTGGGGCCTTATATT
>JAOVYW010025681.1:15081-28601 GCA_025775045.1 Hiodon tergisus | reverse complement strand
TCTCTCTCTCTCTCCGTCCCCCCATCTCTCTCTCTCTCCATCCCCGTCTCTCTCTCTCCGTCCCCCGTCTTTCTCTCTCTCTCTCTCTCTCTCCGTCCCCCCGTCTCTGTCTCTCTCTTACACCCGCATTAAAATCTTTAATTTTGTTTGATATACATAATTTAGCCATACAAGACCCTTGACTTCCTTACAGGTGCAATTACGTCTTAAAGCCTTGTGGGTCTCTCTGCATTTGATGTAGATCTGTCATAATTATTCACATCTGAAACGCAGGGGATGCTGGACTGATAGCCCACGTATGGTAGTATTTTTAGATCTTTTGGATTAAACTGTATAAAGGAGAATGTGTGCTGTCTTCTGATTTTGTGACCCTTGTACAAACAAATGCCAAGAAAACATTTTCCACAAGCCTACCTAACTGCTGAAAGCTTGAACGCTTGAAGTGGATTTCTTCAGGCAACTGTGATTGGTTGTTTACTGTGCACCCATTATCAACCGCTAGAGCTAGAGAGCAAGAGCAAAAAGCTATTCTATTTATAGCCCAAACAGTCTCTCCTCCTCATTGGACAATACAGCACAGCAGATTTAGAAACTGAATCCCACTTGCAGTCCCATAGCATCAATAATATAAAGACTATACTAATAGAAAAAGGGGGGATTATGTTTATTTAATCCCTTAATTTGTGGTAATGTAGGGTCTGTGGATGTACGTTTAGATGTGTGTCTAAATGACTGCATGTTGTTTATATAAAGACCTATATGGGTGGTTCACCGTACAAACTTATTTGTAATGAAATTTTTGCCTGTGTAACAAAATATTTGATTTCTAGCTGTATGTGTGTTCTATGTCTACCTTTGGCCCACTGTCTATTGTTGTTCCAAATGGATGCTTCAAAGCCTAATGTGGTAATTTTTCTAGACTGTTCTGTCTTGCAAAGCATCACCTTATGATCAGCCCTGCTACAGTCACACAGGATTTAAATGGATATTGAAAGTGATGACTAAATGTATGGATTTCCTGCCATTTTAAACCTTTTCATGAAGATAAAGGTTGTCAGTTTAAAGCTAGTTTGTGAGGACCTGGACAAGAATAGTCACAGTCCTTCTATGTTTATTCTGTTCACGGCCTGACACTGTTTTAAATTGGTCTTCTGTTGATATTGTTTTAAAAGCTTGAAGAATACCAGAGGGCTATGTGGTAAGAGGGAGTAGTACGGTTGGCAGACCGGGGGAGGTACCGGTCTTTACCCTTGAGTGTCAGCATGTCATACTATTTTGAGGGCATAAACTGGCACACAATAAGTTGGAGTTAATGTGCTGACAAAAGTACCTTGTGTCTTGTTGTTGTTTTTACAGCAGAATTCCGAAGTAGAAAAAAACTCACAAAATTAATTTACAGACTGGCACATTAGCAGCATCATGTAAAAAACAAAACAAAAAAAGTAACATGAGACTTTTTTAAGGAGATAAAATTGCCATTATTTCATATCACACCAGGAGGATGTGTTTTGGGTTTTGGACATTCTAGATCTTGTTATTTAATTAATTACTTTGGCAATGACTTAAAAACAAACCAGCTAGTCACTCCAAGGAAATACTACACTGTGGATGACTCAGCCACAGCTGTTGCTGTGGAGACTGACTTTTTTTTTCCAACGGCTGTCTCTTAATAATTCTAGTTGCTAGGCAACTGTGAACGTGTGTTTGTGTGTGTGTGTGTTTGTGTATGTGGTGTATTCCATATATAGTTATTGATATAAAACAGGTTGTTTTTTGATTAATCCATTGCATCATTTGTTGCTAAAATAACTCCACAACATTTTGAGACTCTATTCATAGTTTCCACAACTGTGAAGATAAATTTACAAAAGCTAAACTGCCTTCAGCAAAGGAGAGGTCATGCAGAAACTGCATTTATATTTTTCATTGCAACATAATTTGTTTTGCATCATTACAAAGCATCTGAAATGCTCATACTAATACCAGTATATAAACACAATATGTAAAAAACAATGTATGTTGTAGTAATCCTAATAGCCTCGTAAAGAGCTTAGGGCCTTTTTGTAGCAAGGTAGGTTTGCTGTCTTTGGCATGGGAGACAGGGATAAATATTTCTATGTATTTGGAATCCCCTGAAAACACTTGAAAATACAACACCGTATTTGCGCTTTATTTTATACATGCCATGTACATGTAAATACAACAAGGATAACTATACAACACATTCATACCATTTGTAGTTTGTGCAGAATATTTTAAAACAATGTGCCACGCTACAAATAATAAACATGATACAGTGTTAATGAGTACGACTTATAACATGTTAAACATATAAACAACGACTTATAACTGCTTATAAGGATAACTGTAAGTGTATAAGAGTAATTGCCCCTGACAATTTGCTTCTCATATGCGGTTTAATCTAAAAACAGAACAAGTGAATGCGATGGCAAAATTTTGTTTTACTTGGAGCAATTAGGCTTTACACTAAACTGAGTCCTGTCATTTTACTATTAAGGTACATAAAATTGAATTAAAAACAAATCTCTCATAACCAGTGCATTATAGCAACACATTTGATCAGATGTTTCATTGTATTTAATTGAGTATTGGATTTAGATTTTGAATTTTCTCAAAACAATTAAAATAAGTTAGATGATTCTCATAAGCCAGATATAAATTTTAAAAAAGGTTATTATAATGATAATTTTGTCCCTGAACTTTTTATTTCTGTATGGGGATCATTTTTCTATCAGTCATTCCTATAAACTGTTCCTATAGACTGCACTGTATATGAGCTTTAGCGGGGGCATAACAGTTTTTACTGGGGCCACTTGATAATTTGATTATCACTGGGGATCCAAAGCTGGTTATGATGTTGTAATACGGGTCTTAGGGGCACGCTCCTGAGGACTCCTCGAGTGGGAGCTGCTGTCCAGCTGTTAAACCACATGTTAAAATGGATGTGTAAGGAGAAGGGTTTGCGGTTTTGGTTATTCGATTACAGATAATGTGGATGACTCACATCTTCATGAGCAAGACCCCCCCTAACTATGTTGAAAATCCTTTGCAAAGATATGTCTGAATTGCCTTCAGACAAACAAGTAACGATAACAACAACTCCGGGACAATGAGAGCAGATGCCCTCAGCCAGCATACAGTGATGATTATCCCTGTTAGCCTTTCATTCATACTGGCCACTACAGCCCACCCACAAGTCAGTCCACCTACTGAAGGAGCCCTTCGTTGGCTGAATTGACGTCAGGACTGACGCACAGGGCCTGGAGTGGATCACTGATCAAAGACAGCCATGTTGACGGTAAGGTTCTTTAAAAAATATTTTTTTTATTTGTCAGTCAGAGAAGGAGAGACAGGATGTAGGAGGGCACCCTGTCTCCAACTTCACAGAGCCATTGTTGATGACAAGGACTCTAAAGTTTTCATTCTTTAGTTTTAAAGTCGCTTATTTTCCCACTAAAAGCCATTTCTTTTATATCTCCCTTTCCAGAAAACATACCTTGTCTCTATAAATAAATGAATCAGCATTCCTAGCACATAAATTTGAAAAATATTTCAGTTATTTGCTATGCTATGGTGAAAGAAACATTTAACAAGATGCTGCTTTTATATATTTGACTGTTTTGCTTCAGTTATTTGGCACTGTACGAGACAAAGTCAACGCATACAGCGGTGTAGAGCAGCGTTTTACATACCTAAGATGCCCCTAGCTATCTGCTCCATAATTCAATAGAAATGTAATATTTCCAAACCATATGTAATTCTAAAGAGATTAATGCATAAACATGTGGCATAGCTGGATGACAAAACCTGCTGTTAGAGTCATAAAGTAAAATAAAAGGTTCTCTGTATGTTTTTTTATAGATTTATTGTATTTTAAATAATGTTTGGGTACAGGCGGGTCTATTTGACAGAGGTTCAAAAAAAAAATGTTTTTAAATAAACTGTATTTAGCATACAAACATAAATATATTTTGGTTTAGTAGTTTCATCAAATATTACTTATCATACAACTCTCCGGAAGGGTCTGGTTAATTAAAATTATGAGGGATTGAAACATTTTAGATTTCATATTAGACATTGTTGACATTTTTATTACTGATCTGGTGTTCAGAAACAATGTTTTACAAAACATCCCACTGACTCATTATGTTAGAAATAGCATCACAATCCTGTGCCTATGATGATTAGACTCATCTGCGCAAATGACACAGTACATAAATTAACTAAACTTTGAGAGTTTTCCTCTGTGGCACTGCTAAATGTCAGCTTTATTGTACGGTTGCCTACACAGATTCCTCAGTTTTGAATCACGACATAATTGGCATTTTGTTTAAAAATTTTCATCAGTCATACCACTCCTATGTAACAGACAAGCTTCCTAGGATATAAAAGAAGCCTTGTACTATAAATCTGGAATATTTAACAAGCACTAAAATTCCGTTGAGTTTATATGGCCAGTCATGCATGTATAGGTTGATGAGGGAATTTGCTTTCTAGTTTATATATCCTTTGGTCAATGTAATGAACCCCTGAGCTACACAAATTCTTAATAAAAATGCCTGGTCTTTCCAAAATGCACATTTTCCCCTGCAAAAAAAAAAAAGATTTTGAGATGGTGTTTTCCATCCAAGCAGTTTTATGTTTACTGGTATACTTAAAATAATTGGTAGTTATGTTTAATAAAATATAATTTTTCTAGACTCCTGCACCACAGTCGTGGACATCATCACTCTCGTTCTCATTAGTGGTAACTTGTCTACTACAATGATCTCAGCGGCTGCATCTAAATCAAAATATTCTCACATAATTAAAACATTAAATTATAAGGGTGTCTCAGTGTGACTCCCTACACATAATGGCAATGTTTATTATTTCTGGCTCTCAAATTTTACTTAGGTCCAGCGCAGTTGCGTTTATGTGCCAAATAGCGACCAATCATTGCTTCTTCTGATAAAATGTCTTGTGTCATATTATTCTATGCACAGGGACATTAAGCAACAGGGACACTAGATGGTAGCAGAGGAAAATAAATGTTTTACAATGCCTCCCACTGAAAGAAAATACCATCAAACAAAAAACAGAACAGCGCAGAGTTGTATTCAGAATTATAACAACGATTACACAGCACATTTTTTATTTGCAATTATAGCCCTAGTCTACAAGTTTTACATTGACCTTGTGTCAAATGCAAGTTTGTTGGAAAAGCCAAATACATTTGTCATCTATTTTTATTCTCTATGCCTTTACCAAAACTAAATAGACACAAGGCTATAACAGGAGTTCTCTACGTAGTGTTTCTTCCCATCTGGGGTAAGTCATTAGGGTTTTTATTGTCCTCCCCTTGGTACACAGCTTTAACTGCATATAGGGGTGATTCATCAAAGACTGTAATGGAGAGCTGAGTGCAACCTTGACAGCAAAAGTGTCTAAACTGTGATGAAAGATATATGTGCGAGCTATGTCTGCGCTATAAAACCTGACGTTCCTGGAATGACCTCGATTAGGAAGCCTGCAGTGTTGCTTTGCACTGTAAAATATATGGAGACTATTGCTATCTGCATTTTTCAAAATCTGAAGTCCTTTGTGATATTAATTGTGTCGAAAACTTTGTTGCTTCATATTTTGTGTGGCATGCCTGCCTTTGTGCCCATTTTGGGGGGGGGGGTTTCGTGCTGCCTTCCTTTCATCAGTAGGGTGGGCCTAGTTGGAGAGACAGTTGAGGTGGGGGTTGAATGGGGGGGGGGCTTAATTTGTCAGTGGCAGCACTTTTTAAGCACTTGTTTTAAAGTGGCACTAGCTTGGTTAGCTCTGTCCTTTTGTGTTTTTGTAGTGTTTTCAGTTCATTGAAAGGATTTATAAATCTATAAAGGAGTAAGATAAATAAGAAATGAAAACACTATTAAATCCATATATTTAATGTGTGATTTAAGCAGTGTAGCAAAGTTTTGATTTTTAAGTCCAGTTAGTCAGTAATGGAGAGATAAACTGATTTATCTGAGGTAATGACATTTAAAGTTCATATTGTATTTTCATATGTGCACCTGAAAACCCCTACCATAGTATGGATGCCTATAGTAGACCATTGATAAGCTGTCATCAAACCTAATTACATTTTCTTGGATATAATCAATTTTTCTGACTTTGGTACAATGATCTTTTCATTATTTCTAGTTTGTACAGCATTTTTTTAAAATGTATAAATCAAGTTAATATAATTTCTTATCTTCAGTAATTATATTTTTTTTCTCCCATCTGTTGCCTAAATGAGCCTAATTAGATAAGTTGTCTGGATGGGAATATTATTATCCTGTCACCACATGCCAGAGCGCTGAAGTTTATTCCACAAAGAGTAAACAGATATTTGACCAAGGCGCCCCAAGGGAACAAGTGAGGCTGGGGAGTCTCTGGACAGCTGTGCAAAACGCATGTAATTAAATTCTCTGTTCCTCTACTGCGTAAACTTTGTGGACAGCAAACGTCAAGGACACCGATTCCGGTTCACAAGTTTTGTAATTTCATTACCTGTAAGTCTACAGCAGAAACAGGTAGACAGTGGGGTAGTCAAAGGGCTGCCTAGATCCTGTGATTAGGGCTTACCTGATATTGCACTTCTTTTCCTTAAGTGGTCTGTTCCCATGGCAAAACACTGATCACTGGCTTCTCATGATAATTCAGAGTACATTAAAAAGTGCCCAAAAGGCAACACGTTGTTGCTCGCATTTCATTTTTTCGTTTTATTTTTACGTGACATTTTGACATCTTACAAAGATTAATTGGGAAAAGCTATTTAGGACAGTAACATGAAGCCTAACACTAAGTTTAGCACTCTGGCATATATTAGCTGTTGCATTTGCTCTCGACCTTCACATTTATTTCTTTTCCAAGTTGGAAACCTGCTTTTATTAAGTAGCTTTGCTACACCTGACCTTGGTAACGAAACAATGATGAAAGCAGAGAGGCACTGCAGATGGCTCATCCTCATTTTACAGTTTAAGTGCCATATTGAAAGGACAATATGGTGGTGTAGCTGTTCTCTGCCCAACAGTCCATAATTAATGTAATTGTATGTACCTTAACTAAACAAATGCATACATCCTTGTAGTCCATTAAAAAGCTAAACTTGCATTTGGAATGCACCACTGGGTACAGGGACAGGAAAACCCAGTTGCAGTGCTGAGAGGGACGGTCAGACAGGCGTAGGTCGAGTACCGGCAGGACAAAGAAATCAAGGATCGCCAAAGACATGGTCAGGGTCAAAAGCAATGGTCAGGCAATCAGGCAAACAGAGTTAATAGGAAAATGGCAAGGTAAGGCAATTGAATGATTAGAGTGATAAGAGACTGATAACATCTAATGCGGAACTGGAGCGTTGTTGTGAACTATGACGGCATACATAGTCTTTAAAAATAAATAATCAAATAAATAAATAAGTGGCATTTTGTTTTGACTTAATCTCTGTCATATTTTTTTCAATTCACCACAGTAGTAAATCATTGAATTGGCTTCCTGAACAGTTATATCCTGTTTTGTCATTACAGGATACGCAAGAACAGGCTTTCAAAGGCTACTAGGAAGCACTTTGATATTAATTAATATGAAATAGATTTGTATTCAGTGGTGTGAATGTATAAAACCACATTGAATGCAGTGATAAAAGTGTTTTTGGAAGGGGATGCCTGTCCTTCAGTCAGCGCTGAACGTTGTGTGCCAAGCTATGCGGCCTGCAATGTGTTAAATGTGAAATATTCAGAGACGGGTAGGTTGCAGGTACAACCTGTGCTTATTTGCCCCATGTGGTCCGTGCCGTCAGGTGAGGCAAAATTGATCATTTGTAATTCCAAATTGGGCAGAAAACCAGTTAAATAATTGGTGATCACAAATAAATAATATATGATGCCCTTCTGGACTTCATGATTTAGATTGATAGATTTAAAAAAACATAATAACCATAATAATGTTTTAATAATAGTTTGGTATATAAATAATGAACACAAATTCTATGAATGAATTTTAGCATTCTTTTATCAATAGGAATGACATTAGGTAGGGCTCTCAAATCCCTTAACCCCTTTTATGAGGCAACTTCCCTCATGATAGCAATTATCTTCTCTATAAATCTTTAAAGTATTGCCTTTAATTCAGAATACAATCTACAATCTTTCCCCATAAATGACATTGCATGTGTCACTTTTTATATTCTTGTTTGATTAATGCAGGATAGCAGATTGAAATGAAAAAAATGCAATAATTTGGAGCATAAATTGCTACCAAAATATTCAAATTCAAATTGCAGGTAAACACACAGCAGGAAAGAAAATTCCTTGTAGTTGGGAACAACAGATACACAATGCTTACAATTGAGAGGCAGCGTGAGAAAATTTATAGAAATGTGGAATAGTTCATTGGATGAGCACCAATTAGAATGGCACATGAAAACTTGACTTTAGGTCACGTCCCTGAACCTTATTTCTACCCTCGGTAGTATCATGTCCAGCACAAGCCTTCATTTCAGTGGAAAATAAATCTCTGACACTCTGATGGCTTGGTGGTTGCAAATAGTCCGTTGATCAGCATAGGCCTGAATGCCAGAGTTCAGGGCTCAAGATTGAAATCTGTTTTGTAATACACCAGCAAGACAGCATCATGTAAGACATGAACACAGATAAAGTGAACTAGACAGAGAGAATAATTTATCTTTTATTAGACAATGGACGTCCTTGGCACGCTAGAAATAGAAGGTGCAAGAAAGGTTCTTAGAAAGAATAGAAAAACACTTTAAATAATAATAGCTAAAAAGCAACTCTGTTTCTTAGGTCCGCTTTTAAAAGATTCGTTTTTGGCTGCTCTATGTCTGGCTTTCCCTCAGCCATTTCTCTTGTTGATCTCCTATTGTGTTTTAACAGTAATCCCAAAGCTGCTATCCCTGCAGATAATAATATTTCAGGGTTCCCTGCATTAGGACTCTACTAGGATATCTTAGACTTGCTATACTGTTTGATTGCTCCACGCAAGTACTTAATTAGCTACAGAAGATGGAATAAAAAACACAAATGATTAGACGAGATGCAGTATGTTCAAGCACCCTGACAACGCATCACAGCTTCAAGCCAGGGACAAGAAGGGGCCCAAAAATATAAATATAACCTTTTCCCCAGTTTATAATTCCAGTCAAGTTCCCTGCTTGACATGCAAGCAAAAAAAAAAAAAAAAGTATAAGAGAGGAGACCCCAACTAGAACTGTCTGGGTAGGTGGCTTTCAGAATGGATCTACACGCACTGTCTTGTGTAAAATGAATTCAATTATTGATCTAACTGACAGTGAACTTTTGGCACAAATGTCACAGGAAGTACTTATACTGGCCACATATGAACAATCTCTAAATTGATGTGAAAAAGTTTTTGGTTTCCACCATTGAAAAAGAAAAAATAGGATCCAACTGATACAAGAAACTATACATTACAGAAATTATTCATAGAAACAATAATTGATACTGACTACCTGGCCATGTTCATGTGAAAAAAGTTTACATTTGTAGAGGTCTGTCCATCTGTAGATAGATTAATCTATCTGCCTTTACTTGTGATTCAACACAAATGGAAATTCAATTGCATCATCCCTCCTCTGGCTTTCAGCTTGGTGGCATTCTGTTTTGCTGCAAAGTGGCTGCTTAATGCTCATAGCTTTACCCACTGAAATCAGTAAGTGTATTTTTTTCTGTTCTTTATTTGCATTGATGCATGATTCATTTCAAGTTTTTCAGAGGTTTTAATCTTAAGTGACATGATGCTCTCATTAATTCTTAAATTAATTTATTTTATTTAGAACATGTACTTTAACCAGGCTGCCTGAGGATAACAATCGTATGTTTCTTTATTTGGTTTACAAATGCATTGTTAGAATGAATATTAAAAGATATAAAAATATATAAAAGTTGTGTGTATCACCCTTTTTTTTATTCTAGTGCTGCAAATTCAATAGTCAAGTTAAAGTCAATTAAATCCCAGAAAGATGTACTATTAATCAATGTTCTGACAGATGACCTTTGTTGGTCATGCCCTTAGTAACCAAGGTTTGAGATAGGTTCCAAGGTTCAGATATTGTTATGCTATGCCAGGCAGCCCATACTAAAATTTAATTAGTCGTGATTTCCCCTCAATTTATCATCAAGTAGCTGAAAGATCAATTTGCCTGTGAAACCATGAGATTAATCTCCGGTTTGAAATAACCTCACTCTTCTTTCCCCCCCAACCCTTGAAACAAAACAATATAGCTGATATTATATCTGTCTCAGAATATATCTGAAAACTTTGGAGAAGGGCATGGACAAAATCCATTTCATTACAGCTCAACCCAAAACATTTGCTAAAGCATTAGCCATTGTGGAAAAGAGTTTGAAACGATTGTACCTTTGACCTTGACAGTCATGTTTCTGTCGCTACTCCAGTTTTTAATGGCAAAATCCTTACATTTTACTGATTAAAATATGTGATTTTTATTTAACATTGGTATATTATTGCAATTGTACTGTTTAAGAATTAGGTAGAATTCAGTGCTGATGCAATGTGGAAACTGAAATGCTTTACAGATTAATGTTAATAAACAAACTACAGCTTAGAAACCTAAGCTGGGACCAAATCCAAATTTGGCAGCATCTACTTGCACTTTACGCAACTATATTTAATAGCTTTTTCTTCTAATTAGTATAAGAAATAAAGAAGAAATAAGAAAACACAACTGAATACAATTTTACTAAATCCAATACGCAGGTTGTCAAAGTTCATAGCACCAGAGGATACCTTAGTCACTTTGGATGTTAAGATGGGACCAAGCCAAAACTTTGACAACCTGCTAATCATGTTTACTAAAAATGCTTAATAAAATTGCATTTAATAGCATTCTTAATAGCATTTAGTACATGTAAAAGAAAAAGCTATTAAAGTAAGAATAGCAGATTACTTTGTCACAGCCTGAGTGCAGGGACTTGGAGCTGGTGCTGCCACAATGCCACAGAAAATTTAAATCTCAAGAATACCTCTCACAAAGGACTGAAAAGACACCAGAAAGTAGCTTCAAGGTCCTGAACTGATGGTAAATGCCAAAGTGCCACTTGAAAGCAATTTTTAGTAGCTGTGTCCATGGAACTGAAATTCCTGTTGTTTTTATTCCTTGTTTTGCGCATCTGTGCCAGCAAAGCAGAAAGCTGCATTGAGGTTATAGGCACCTAAGGCACCTGACTCCACTAAAATAAAATAAAAGGGATAAGCAATTTAACATAATTATCATGTGTTCTCTATGCTAAGGTTTTTAGAAAACCTGAATTCATGCTGGTCTTTAAGTGTTGTCTTACCGGCAGAAGGCAGTCATAACGAATAATCCAGATAAAACTTCAGCATATGTAATCATAATATTATTAAAAGTCAGCTTTTATTCCAGTTTAAAGTCAGCATCCCTCCATATTCAAAGGCCATGGCCATTCAATTGAGTTTGGCCAATGATGTGCAATCTGTTGATTACTACCAGTTGTGGCACAGCTTTGACTGGAATCAAGGCGACAGTCACATTTCAGGAAGTATTCAATCATAGCAAATTGCATGCGATAAGGAGCCTTTAAATGGTTTTATTTTGGCATCTTCCACCGCCCAGCAAAGCCAGACCCGGGAGCAGATGGCAAAGATTGCAGCAGAGGTCTGGAATTTTAACGATGCGTGGAAATGGAAGCTTGGCAGATGCATGACGTTCTGAGGCTGATTGTAAAGACACCCCACCCAAATGGCTGTTTTCCCCGTCTCTGAGGTAGTGAAGTAATAGTTAAGGTGTCAGAGCGGTCCACGATTTTGGGCCACGAAATTTACGCAGCCTCTACCCATTTTAAGGTAATGTTGTCCTATTGGTCTTACATTCCCCAAGAGGCGTGGGACGGACGGGCAGCCATTTTAGATTAATTAATTGGTTAATTGATTGAACAGCTGCCTTAAATTAACCAATTGGCAGCCTATAAAAAAGGGGCAGGTTCAACCAGTTGGTTGAGAAGAGTTGGAGGGTTGTATTGGAAGAATGAGGTTTATGAAAAGTAGGACTGTAAAGTCTCAGTGTTTTGAGTTGGTAAGCAGTTTAGCTGCCCAGCCAATTAGTTAGAGATTATTGTGTAGTTAGCGCTCCAAAAAGGAGTTTTGTTTGGGTTATTTTCCTTAAATGTTTTTCTTTGGTTTGACACTGTAAATAATAAACACACAGGTGCCATCCTGTTTAAGCATTCTTCCTGGGAGTTTGGGTTTCTTTTATGCTAGAGGACAGTGTAAAAGATCTGGAGGGAATGAAAAACATTGCCAGAGTTGTCACACAATGCAATCATGGATCTGATCATCTAATTCAAAATTTGCATAAATAGAGCATATAATGATTAAGGAGCTGGCAACACATTGGAGTGTTTATAGAAAAAGTCATAGTTATTATTAACCCCATTAGTAAATTCACTTTTCACAAAGCCTGTTGTATATTTATTGCAGCAACTCAGTCCAAACTCAATTGGAAGTTTTTGAGACATAGTATCTGCACAATCCATTTTTCTCTTCTGCATGTGATGGCAAGATAGCAACTGTTCCTGTGGCCTTGAAATTCTTCAAGATGGACACAATAGTAGAACCTGGTAGATTCAGCTTCTTGTGATTTTCTTTATAGCCTTCATGTTTATGTAGGATCAATAACCCTTTGCTTTGTCTGGACTTTTCTGAGAGTTCTCTAGCCTTACCATGATGGTGGAGGTTACTGAGGAACTACCTTGCCACGAGTTTCCTCCTGCTATACCTAATTGAAATGGGGACCCAATGAAAGCGGGGGGTCTTACATGATGCTGTAATTCGGTACCTGTTCATTAATTCAACATAATCAAAGAATGAGTTTACAGTGATATTTTACTGGGCCTGAATCTATGTGCAGAATAATAACTAAGCCCCGTTTCAGTGTTGAACAGTGGAGAGGATGAAAGGTATTTTAAAAAGTATATGAGCACATATAAAGCATTCAGAAAGCCCATTGTGATATGAGCTGCAGGGACTCTTGAAATTCATAAAGGCTTTGGAGTGTTAGTAAACTGCAGCTTTCGGATGACGGGTTAATGAAAGCAAAAACTATGAACAATAGGGGTTGGGAAATATATAAATCAGAATTTCCAAAGCATTACAAAGTAACACTGTTTGTACATGTCAAATAGTTTAATTAATTATACTATTATATCATTTGTAATTCAGACCTGAGATTTTGTGTAGTGGAGTAGTGCAGATGGGTCACTAACACAGACAGCTTATTTGCAGCTTATTCATTCAATTCATTTCATTGAATTTGAATTAAAAAGATAACTGGACATATTTAAATGGCTTACAAAAATAGATCAAGCAACATATTTCCATTTTATTGTATATAAGCCATTACATAATAAACAAACTACTAAGACCAGTGTGTTTTTTAGCTAACGGGGGGGGGGGGGGTCTAATGGTTTTTT
>JAOVYW010025681.1:0-12696 GCA_025775045.1 Hiodon tergisus | reverse complement strand
TCATATATTCATAAGGCTACCCAAAAGGGTGTTCAGTTCGTTTATTTATATTTGCAGCAAAAAATTATTTATTTATTAATTTATGTTTAAAAAATGATACTTTATCTATCATACTTTATCACTTATTGTGCTAGCCAAGACCAAAAACGGATGGATAATGAATAGCTGGATTTTTTATGTTTATGTTTTCCATTATTTAAAAGACTTCAGCAAATTAATTTATATTTTTGATTACATACTGTGCGCTAAGAACCGGATAAAATGACGTGCTGCTAATGACCACTGTTATTGAGCATAACATCACAAGGAATGAAGTTCGTAAAGCCTGTTTTAATGATAGGATAAAAAGAATAAATGTCAGTAGAATAAATGTGTACATGACTTGTCCGACAATTATGAGAACACTTTTACGTAACAACTCATGCATAGCAATTAAAAATACAGTATAATCCTTCTAATCCCCAACATAAGGGACAGTGTTACTAATTGCAGTCCACTATCTAGAGGGGAGAGATTAACTGTCAGATGACGATTTCTGTTAGATGTTCCAGTTTAAAGCAAAATCATTTTCTATGTATAACACACATGCAGGGGCATGGGAAGGGGGGGGGGGCACTGCAAGACTTCACCGAAAGGGAGTCTCTAACAGTCTTTTTTTTCAGACAGCCTCGCGTGCGAGTTTCCAGGAGCCTCATCTGAAAAGAAAAGCTTTCCCTGATCCCACTGAACTGTTCTGTGATGGAATTCATGCGTATTAAAAGCAAAAAGAACAGTGTAGTGGACTAGAAGATAAATCAAATAATCTCAAAGGAAGACTAGCAAACTAGATTTATGGACTGCAGCTACTGCTGTGTGTTGGCACAGCTCCACCGTGCAGCAGATCCAGCTGAAGTAAAACCCAAACCAACCTGACAATAAAAGCTAATGTCACAAAGTATTTTCTTAGGTGCGTCACCACCCTGCTCTAAATCCCAGCCTCTACATCCCATAGGGAGTCGTAGTCACAACTTGCAGGGACTCTCCTAAGACAGAAATATTTTCTGTATTGTGTATAATTTCCAGCATGTGTAAAATGTTAGTAGTAAAGACATAGGTCTGATGACCTAAAGGTTCGCAGGTTTAAAATCTAGGAAGGCAATTGCTACTGCGTGGTCTTGAGAAAGATACTCTGCTTCAGTAAAGGCTCTGCAATATAAATGTGCTGTAAACTCTACTTCAGATTTGTCGACACTGCCAACCTCTACCCCCCCCCCCTAATTTTGCACCTTACCTAAAAAATACCAATACCATTACTATCTATTTTGGCATACCAATAGTTACTATTACACTATCATTTCTCTGTAGGTTTTATACATGAGTATTGCTGCTAATTATTTAGTAGGTGGAGGACTATCTGTTCACACCTGGATCAGTCTCTATATTCTTTATAAACCTTATAGCAGGTTTGCTAAACATTTGTAACCCAGTGTGCATGCTCTATCTGCAAAGGGCTGCCTTTGGCTGCCACGCCCGCCATGTAGTGCTTTCTGTGACAAAGATAACTATTTGATACTCAAGCCTCTCTCCGATTTTTAAAACTGCCGGTTATTTGGCAATTTGTCATTTTCATCAAAAAATCCTCTATGTATTAAGGTATTTGTTTTGTTCCCATTATTTCTTTCAACATAATTTCAACTGAATCAGACAACAAAAAGAAAGAAAGAAAGATGTGTACCTGAAAGCACAGTGAAGACAGCAGCAAAGGCATTTAGCTTGAGTCCATCTATCACGCTGCTTGAATGAAAGAGTTCTAGGCACATTAGGCTGAACCCAACCACCAGGAGCATTATGTATAGCACCTCAGAAACGACAGACAGCCAAAGGACACCTGTGGTGGGAAAAAAATTCAAAACCAAAAATGGGACATCTGTTTGCAGTAAGTAATATTTCAGTCCCGTAGTCCGTACAGAGACAACAATATATTGACTGTAGTCAATATATTGTGAATCCAAAAAATATATATTGTTATGGTCTAGGGCAATATTACGGAAATATTATGTACCACAGTCATAATTAAAATAATATTTAAAGCCATTTTAAAACTCGGTTTTTAAAACTCTTAGATATGTTTCAAATGTATCCATAAAAGACCCTGAAGAAACATCACCCCTAAACTGGACGCACATCCCAATTAGGGAAAGCATTATATCAATCATTTGATATATATATATGTGATGTATAGAAGCAAGTTATTTATTGTGTTTTAAGCACCTTGTCGGTGGGAACAGCAGCCAAGCTTCTCAGATTGAAACTTGTTCACTGTTTTAAATATAAAATTAAATAACCTAAAATCTGACAGTTAAACAGATAAATGTTCTGCCTAAGAAATTACGCAGAAGTTGACTGGCACCCAGCGGATCAAAAGACGATTGAAAAGTAAGCTCCTCCTTGTTGTTATGCAGACACAACTGTGGAACACCAACACCTGCTAATAATGTCCATGGTTTGTCTTATACCTGGAAAACAAATCTTTAAATGCGTCTGTCGGGAGGTAAATAATTATCTGAGTAAACAGAGGATTGTTGTTTGGCAATTTCACACCTGTGCTGCAGAGTATGGAGGATTGTGTGCAAAATAATCTCCCCCGTTCTAAAACCCCCAGTCTAAACCCCTTTGTTCTTCAGATTCGTGGACAGATGTTTTTCTCCTTCATCACATTCAGCGATGAAAAATTAAGAACTTCAAGTCACTATCGTTACTTGCATGCCCCTCAGCTTCACTCGAGCGATATCTGGACGTTTTTTCATCGTTGTTCAGAGTTTACAGCAGAAGTGGACATCATTGACCCATGTTGTGCTTTTCTGTCAGGAGAGTCAAATTCTTAAACATACAGTTAAATATCATATTTCTTATTTTTACAAAAATGTTCATACTGATAACATATACCAGTATTATACCGGCATTGTTACTGTCATAGTTTAGTTTATGATGGAGAACAATTGGCAGAATTTTAATTGTTAAATTATTATTCAGTGGTGCAGTGATGCCAAACACTTCTCAAATTGGCAAGGTAAAGGAGAAAAGTCAGGTTTTCTGCCAGGTGTTTGTCACCAGCGGTCACTTAGCACTAGACAGGTGGTCTTGCCATCGACTGTCAGCTGGCACAGAGGTTGCAAACATGCAATGAAACTGTCAGCTCTCAGGCATCAGCTCTGTAAAAAAAAGTAATTCTCCTGTATGATTCTAATTCTAATGATTGAGTTTTTCAAACAGATGGCCAAAGATTTGTCAACAGATGTTGTTGAAATAAAAATATAGAAAAAACAAAACAAAAATACTGATGCTTTATTTTTTTGTTTCCCTTTAGAAAAATATTGTGTCAAATCGGCTTCAGAACTTACAAACGGGAACACCTGAGTAAATAATAGAACAACAATGAACACACAAGTGACTTATCCGTTAATTTTTCCTGAATTGTTTTTGTCCACTACCTGTATGTAACCACATCTATGTCCACTGCCTCATACTAAAATCCATACTGTTACTCCTCCATTGTGTGTATGTGTGTGTGTGTGTGTGTGTGTGCGTGCGTGTGTGTGTATACATGATTATTTTTTTATATCAAATTGAATGCATGCAAATTTTATGCAAAGGAAAAGTTTCTCATTTTGAACTGTTTTCAAAAAAAATTCTGACTTTCTAAGGGAAATTAGAAAAATATAGGGTTGGGGTTAGGGTTAACCCTATATATATATATACACACACACACACACACATACAGACGTGGCCAAATTTGTTGGTACCCTTACAGTACATTGAAATAATGCTTCATTCCTCCTGAAAAGTGATGATATTAAAAGCTATTGCATCATGTATACTTCCATGCCTTTGGTATGTCATAGAATAAAGTAAAGAAGCTGTGAAAAGAGATTAATTAATTGCTCATTCTGCAAAGATATTCTAAAATGGCCTGGACACATTTGTTGGTACCCCTTAGAAAAGATAATAAATAATTGGATTATAGTGATATTCCAAACTAATTAGTTTCTTTAATTCAGCCTATTTAAATAGAGGAAAGTAGTCACTGTGCTGTTTGGTATCATTGTGTGCACCACATTGAACATGGAGCAGAGAAAGCAAAGGAGAGAGGAGATCAGAAAGAAAATAATAGACAAGCATGGTAAGGGTAAGGGCTACAAAACCATCTCCAAGCAGCTTGATGTTCCTGTGACAACAGTTGGAAATATCATTAAGAAGTTCAAGGTCTGTTCAAGGAACTGAACCCATCCTCCCTGGTCATGGCTGCAAGAGGAAAATTGACCCCAGAAGGATAGTGCGAATGGCAGGAAGAAAACCAAGGATAACTTCCAAAGAGATACAAGCTGAACTCCAAGATGAAGGTACGGCAGTTTCTGATCGCACCATCTGTCGCTTTTTGAGCGAAAGAGGCCTCCATGGAAGAAGATCCAGGAGGACTCCACTTTTGAAAGAAAAACATTAAAAATCCAGACTGGAATTTGCTAAAATGCATATGACAAGCCACAATCCTTCTGGGAGAACGTCCTTTGGACAGATGAGTCAAAACTGGAGCTTTTTGGCAAGTCACATCAGCTCTATGTACACAGACGAAAACATGAAGCTTTCAAAGAAAAGAACACCATACCTACAGTGAAACATGTAGGAGGCTCGGTTATGTTTTGGGGCTGCTTTGCTGTGCCTGGCACAGGGTGCCTTGAATCTGTGCAGGGCACAATGATATCTCAAGACTATCAAGGCATTCTGGAGTGAAACATACTGTCCAGGTGTCAGAAAGCTCTGTCTCAGTCGCAGGTCATGGGTCCTCAAACAGGATAATGATCCAAAACACACAGCTAAAAGCACCCAAGAATGGATAAGAACAAAACATTGAACTGTTCTGAAGTGGCCTTCTATGAGTCCTGATCTGAATCCTATCGAACATCTATGGAAAGAGCTGAAACTTGCAGTCCGGAGAAGGCACCCATCAAACCTGAGACGGCTGGAGAAGTTTGCTCAGGAAGTGGGCCAAACTACCTGTTAACAGGAGCAAAAGTCTCATTGAGAGCTACAGAAAACATTTGATTGCAGTGATTGCCTCTAAGGGTTGTGCAACAAAATATCAGGTTGATGGTCCCATCATTTTTGTCTGTGCCATTTTCATTTGTTTTATTTACAATATTGTGTTGAAAAACTAAATCAAAAGCCTGATTTCTATTAAATATGGAATAAACAATGGTGGATGCAGTTTCAAGTTATTTCTGAGGAATTATTTCTGTGCATTCTTCGTTTTTTGTGGAGGGGTACCAACAAATTTGGCCACGTCTATATATATTTTAAAAACTATATATACATAAGTCTGAAAAAAATCAGAAAACTTCCTTCAATTTTAGTTAAATTAACTGAAAAGAAAATGTATATAGAAAAGACAAATCTCAACAAAAACATAACTATCAAAAGAGTCATCTGTATAGATGTACATCTTCATATATGTAAAATCCCATGCTACTGTTTAAATTCATGAATTACTTTTCCTTGCTATTGCGATCTTTGCAATGCTTGGCTGCTGCAGGTCGTTGTCCCACTCCTGTCAATCATATAAGGCATCTGATAATTCTTAGGCTAGTTTTGTGATCACCTTGGTGATAATCAATACTCACCTCTCTCTGATGCAGGGGCCAGATCAATAAAGCTTCTGCAATTCTCACCTGCAAAGACCAGAAAATACAACAACAAAAAAATACAAATCTTTAAAATATGTTATACTTAGGACTACCTCCTGTCGCAGGTCATCCTGTGACAAGAGACCATGGCGCTGACAAATGGAGAGAGATTAAATACATTAAATGAGAAATGATCTGGAGTCAAACACAATTACTCAACAGGCAGAAAAATGA
Source organism: Hiodon tergisus (assembly GCA_025775045.1). Lineage (NCBI taxonomy): Eukaryota > Metazoa > Chordata > Actinopteri > Hiodontiformes > Hiodontidae > Hiodon > Hiodon tergisus. Next base: position 6,805 of record JAOVYW010025681.1, on the reverse strand, counting down.
AGGGAGCTACATCTGAAGCCACCTGTTAGAGCAGGGGTACCAGATTGTATTTGGCTGCTTTGTTAATTTTAAAATGAGTGATGGTCACTTTCTGGGATGGCCCGTGAAGGCTTACAACCCATTTTTTGCTCAGCGAAAACTGATTCAGTGACAGAAATACGTTTCCATGCTAACTAATAGTGGGTCAGACAGTCAACCCAGGAGGCTCAGAAGACTCAATTCATCTGAATAATAATAAACTAAAAAATTACGCACAGTAGGAAATTCATCTTATTACTGTTATTGTTATTGAGCCATTCAAATGTTGCTTTGGTTGTGTGCTTAGGACCAATGTTCTGTTGAAAGGTTCATTTCCCATTTTTTTGCAGACTGAAGCAGGTCCTCTTACAGTATTTCCGAGTATTTTACTTCTTCCATTCTTCTTCAGTTCTAATAAGATGCCCAGTCCCTGCTGATGAGAAACACCCCTACAGCATAATTCACTGTAGGGATGGCGTGTCTTGAAGCCTGGGCAGTGTTAGGTTTGTATCACACATAGAACTTTGAGTTTTGGCCAAAAAGCTTAATCTTGGCCTCATCTGACCACAAAATCTTTCACCATCATGCTTTCCGGCAAACTCCAGAAGTGCTTTCAGATGGTACAAATAATGGCTTTCTTGCCACCATCCCATGCAAGCCAGTGTTATGCGGAGCTCTTCATATGGTTGACTGCTACACCATTACTCCACTCCCAGCCAATTAACTCTGAAGCTCTTTCAAAGTGATGGTTGGCTTCTCTCACAATTCTCCTTGTTTGAGCGTTGAGTTTTGAGGGACGATCTGTTATTGGGAGTGCCTGGGCAGTGCGATGCAGCTTCCACTTTTTGATTATTAATCCAACTGTCTCACTGGGATATCCAAACACTTATGTTGTACCCTTTTCCTAATCAATGCATTTGTATTACTGTCTCTCTAACGTCCGTAGAATATGCTCTTTGGGCCTCATTTTCCTTTTGATTCACAGCCTGACCAATGATCCGCTACTTGAATAGTTCATAGGTGGAGGCCAATGGCAAGGTAATGATGTCCTTGTTAGGGCAATTTCTTTCATCGGTGTAAACTTGGAGCCTCATCATAATAGCATTAATGCGGAAAAACAAAACCCACAAAGCACGTACAAATTACAACAGCGTCGTTTCCATATTTGCCCGCTCGGTAATCCAGTTCCCTTTTTGCCCCATCTGTTTTTCTGCATATTGTTGATACTGAATGTTATCAAGAATTTCAACCAGCTTGAAAAATTATATTAAATAAAAGGGACCCTGTTTGAACAAATAACACAAAACACTGATACTCATTTCATTTATTATTTAAAGCTATGCCCCTATGTGAAAAAGATATTGCCTCCTTACACTCCGTAACCGGTTATGCCCCCTTTAGCAGCAAGAACTGCAACCAATTGCTTCGTGTAGTTATTGATTAGTCTCTCACAGTGCCATGTGCAATTGAGGCCCACTCATCCATGCAGAACAGCCAAAGCTCAGTGACATTTGTGGGTTTCGTTAGCTCAGGTTCTGCCACAACATCTCAAATATAATTTAGGTCTTGAGTTTGACAAGGTCATTCCAAAATTTTGTCCAATTCCTTGTTCTTGAGCCATTCTGATTTAGACTTGCTTGTCTGTATTGGATAACTGCCTTGCTGCATGATGGGCGATCCAACAATCTCTTGTAAAATGATGATAGAGAGCAGAATTTATGGTTCCATCATTGATGTTGTTGTGATGCTGCAAACCACCATGCTTGACCGTTGGTATGAGGTTCCCAAACTGTCCCAAACTTTCTCCATACAGACAATTTGGAGCTGAATTTGTCCTCTTTAGGAATGGCACTGTAACCCTTTCCAGACTATAGGTCATTGGAAACTTTGTGTGACCTTGGCATGATGTGTTTCTAGAACCTGTGCACAGATAACTTCACTCTGATGGTAAGAGCCGGAGTTAATCAAATTTATATTGGGCAGGCCTGGCCCAAATGAGTCCAGACTGTGGGTCAAGGGGCCAATAACTTTTTTTCATACTTGAATATAGCATGTTGAATTACCTTACATGCAGACAATTAAAGAAGCACCAAATTCCCTCTGTGAACTACAGAACTACAACCCATAAAAAAGATACGATCAAATTCAATGCGAAAATTGGGAATTAAAAAAATATATTATACATTTTTATGCTACTGTGCATCTATAACATTTTTATATTCAGTATATTTTTATACAGATACATACATTTGTTTTACATATATTAATCATTAACCAGAGAGGTGGGGAAAAAATCGATATTAGTTTATAGTAAACCACACAGTGCTGCGATTATGGTATTACCTTCTTAGCCTCTGCAAGCAATCCCAACTGACCAATTTGGATCAACTTCATTAACTATTTTAACAATTTCAGGCCATTTTTTTAATTGACCAATTTGACCGTAATTTCAGTCATTTCCTCCAGCAGGTATTGACTGTGTCTAACCTGTGAGGACCACCAGCAGGTCAAGCAGACATTCTTAACTGTCACACACACACATCATCATTGCCAGCAAGAGAGTGTTTTTGCATACTGCAGCAAAGACCCAAATCTCCAGCATAGAGAGTCAGTCAAATGAGGGATCACCAACGAAAGCAAGCTCTGCTATTAAGATTTACTGGCCCACCACTTCTGCCCATATAAATCGCTTAATCAAGGTTTAACTGTACTTAAACCAGATTACTCGGCAGACAGATAATTCTCTCTGTCTTGTTTTCTTTAGACATTTTTCTTAAAGATAATCAATGCATGATGGATAAAGTTAGTTTTAAATTACCTTATTTCTTCAGCTCATAAAATGCAATAATAATACTTGTTTAATAATAATGTTTTGTGTGCAGGTTTAGTTTTGTCCGCAATGTTTAAGAAGTTGTCGAGAAAAAACGACTCAAGAGAGGCTTGCGATTCGAGTTATAGCCCACGACCTTCAAATTTAGTTGGGCGATAGCAATCCCCTCCACGTCGCCACCCATACACAATATACTTTTTTGAAGGATGAAAACACCTTTTGGTCCCACGTAATGACGTAATAGCAATGCAACCTTTTTCTTTTTGTATTATACAAAAGTAGGTTTAGGAGAAACATAATACCACATTACGAAGAATAATAGCAACTTTCTATTATTTTGAACATTAAAAGGGACCAGCAGGCAGTTTTTTTAAAAGAATCATTTAGAATGAGCTCCAACAAGTTCAATTTTTTCTCTCTGCACAAAAATTGTTTACATCCATAAATCAAAAGACTCCTCAATATGAATGTGTTTCCATGCCTTTTGTTTGCAATTGTTTGCAATAGCAACAGACCCGGAAATGCAAGACGTACTGAGAATATGCTGTTCTTGATCTCTCACTGCAGAGGAAAATATTCAAAAGTGCTATTTCCAAGAGCAATTCAAAAGGCGTCCTCAGAATGAAGACTGCACAGCTGAGTAATCCGGAAAATGTCAAAACGGCCCAGTGCAAGTCTAAAAGCAGAATAATTCAACAGAAATGTCTAAAGGTCAAGTTCAGCCAATATTCAGGTCTCTGCAAAGCTTATCTAACTTTTTGTTTTAAATTTTGTTTTTGATCATTCATACTTATACTGTGGGATAAAACTCAAATTCAATTATTCTGTAAAATAAATATAATTAACTTATACTATTAACTTTCCAAATACTGTGCAGAAGTCTTAGGCACCCTAGAGTTTTTACATAAATGTAGTCTTTGATGTCTTTTGCATTAGTGTGTCAGTAGAAAAAAGCAATTTTTAGATTTCCAAACATTAATTTTCCAAAACAAAATAAATTAACATGGAGTTCTGCAACAGATGGATATGCAACAATATGCCTGATCTCAACATCATCGAGGCTTTCTGGGATTACCTGGACAGACAGAAGCAAGCGAGACAGCCAAAGTCTGTGGAAGAACTGTGGAAAGATACTAGGAACAATTTACCTGCCGATAGTCTTATAAAACGGCACGACAGTGTACCTAAAATAACTGATGCCGTTTCAAAGGCAAAGGGTTTTTTTTTTTTTTTTGTTTACTGCCCTTACCAGTATTTATCTTTAAAGTATTTCATTTAATTATTTTTTACATTTTCTTGCCAAAGACTTCTGCACAGTACTGTACTGTGCTTGAATTATCTTAATTTAATTTTTGGAAACAAAATTCTTATGAGATTAAGGTTGCTGAAAGGTTTTTTTTGACAAACGCAGTACTGCTCCTATCTCCATTTCCGCCTGTCTGAAACATCATTCCACATAGCCCTTCCCTAATCTAGCACCCTCTGCATATAAATCATGTAACCCACTTTCTTCTTGCTCACCTCTTAACTCCCACTAAGCCCGTCTACCCTCTGGTTAACATTACAAAGTGCAGCTGCACCTTGCTCTCTCAGCCTCAATTGCATTCAGTGGTAACAATGGACACGTGCTGGCTAAAGGTCTTGAGAAAGGCTGCCACCAAGACTACGTTTTTTACTGTGAGCCTCTTACTATGCACCTAACTCTAAATTGGCCTAAAATGTTTGGATGCAATTCAGTTTTTTGGTACATTTTTTTGTAATTAATACTGACATTCAAATGAATTCATAGAAACACTGGTTATCCTCTGGTTTTACACTGAAATTGATCTATCCTTTCTTGAAGTTTTCATCCCTCGTCATCCTCATTAAAAGTCCATTCCCCTCCATTCCTGATGCTCTTTATCACCACTGTCATCTGCTGATGTCCATTCGGTTGCATTTGCCGTAATGAATAAGAGACCAGGGTTGATAACATCCGCTTTGAAGAACAACTAATCAAGTGCAGTTCTTTTTTTAACATGAGTTATTTACACTGCATGCTTTCTAGGCATTAACATTCAAGGGGTCGTCATCCTTACTTTCGCTTTTACTAGCTTGTAAAAGTGTAGTCCGATTTGTTAGGTTTTTAAACAACTGCACATCTCTGAAAATGGCTACATTTAACAGTTTTGATGGTTAGTGTTGAGGCAGACACTTGAAGGGGGAACTGTTGCTAGGCTTTAACTGTTACTGCAAAATCAAAAAAGATTCTAAACGTTGCCAGTCAGTAATGAATACGACAACAGAAAATGCTGACTGTGTAAAAATAAATAAATAAATAAACACCTTACTGGGAGGGATGCTAACAACCTTAAATCAACGTATTCTTATAAATGGATGTAACTCGTGCAAAACACTCTCTGAACTGAAATTATGATTAGTACCCCTGTCCCTACAGAGCAACGCAGATGTTATAGAATATACTTGGAGCCATTTTCTCACAGTAAAATCATTAATCCATGGCAGCCTTGCTTTTTTGTAACTTAGTAAATGAGTGAATTATTTAACATAGTGCATTTGTATCCTTAGTATCACTGTTTGTTATAGTTATTTGGGACTCAAATTCTATAGTTATTACACATAAATAAATCGAATTGAAGGGGAAAAGAGAAAGAGACAAACGATCCACTCAATACGAATCTAACGATCACTCAGTCAGCAGCACATTTAATAAAGCTTTTGGCAGCCCCTATGTACTCCTAGTTCTAGCAGCCCCATTTCGACTAAATGGGGACTGTAGTGACGGCAACCTCAGGAGCCGATTGTGACCAATGGTTCAGTTATGTAATGAAGTTTTGATGAAGTTTGATGAATAATGAAGTTTTCGACTTTTACATGTATATTTCGCAACTTAGCAATACAATTTTAAAGCATGGCTTTTAAAAAATAGTTGTAAATAGATTGTAAATAGAATTGTTTTTACAATTTGTTTACGAATACACAAGCTTTCAATATATTTCTCTTTACGAACATCAAAAAGAAAAGAAAAAAAAACTTCCCGGTTAGTCGGTCTTGGGACAAAGTGCCGAATACTTATCGAAGAAAAACAAAGGTAGATATACTTACAGCTCTCGTGTAGGCTTATCCACGGTTTATTAGAACAATTCCTTCATTTGGAAGTGACGCTATTAATCAACCATAGCCCACTAATAATTGTGTATGACCGAAAACGAATTTACAGGCTATAACTATTTCGAAGTTCTGGAAGGTGGGTTCTTACCTCCTTCATTTATGTTTTCCTCGCACGAGTACCAGATTCCAGTGTGGAAGTGCCTGAAGAGGAACCGGTCGTCTCCGGTCTCCCAGCTGTAATGGACCTTGCTCTGGTCTGTCTGGTTTACCCCATAGTCAATGCAATTGTGATGCCTATTTTTGCTGCAGTTAGGTTTGGCTACCCTCTGTGTACCCTCGCACCAGTATGTCGTTATAAAAGCCGTGGTGGAGAAAAACAGAGCCACCAGGTTCAAAGCGACAGAGAGCAATGCTCTGCATTTTCTGGTGGTCTTCATTGTCTGAAAAAAAATCGTTCAACAAAATAAGTTAATTAATTAATTGTTTCAAAACGAATTATATTCTACAATAATATAAGTTAATAATGAAAATGCAACGTGTTCCCTCATCTGTCGATAACTGTATAAATATATAAATAACATGTAATTCCTAGAAATACCTACATCAACTTTAAAAGAGTAGTAAGCGCTCCAAAAATATTCTTGCATTCATATTGTAAGGGCCAAATACTATACAACTACATCTTCCCTTAACTTCGGCGTAACCCTCTCAGGAACACAATGTTCACAGAGACCCGCAAGCAAATGCGTACGTCTTACTTCGTGTGACAAGTCGACAAGAGCTGAAGTCCCGAGGATCTGCCTCAGACTTCTCCTGATCCTAGCACCACACAGACACACAGACACA
>JAOVYW010025651.1:0-22781 GCA_025775045.1 Hiodon tergisus | reverse complement strand
CAGAACAAGGAGTGAAGAACCGCGGTCTGCAGTTGCATGGACACTAACCTTAACCCTAAACCAGAACAAGGAGTGAAGAACCGCGGTCTGCAGTTGCATGGACACTAACCTTAACCCTAAACCAGAACAAGGAGTGAAAAATAGTGGTCTACATCAGCATGGAAGCTGAGCAACTTCCAGAGAATGAGGAAATAGGTAAAAATCCTCAGAGCACTATAAAATATTCTTAAAGTCTGAAACTAAGAAAAAGTGAAATCCATACTTTCAGCACCATTTGCTATGCTGGTAAGCAGTCAATTGATGTACAGTACCAATGTGCCACCAAAGGCAAGGTACCAGCACATTTAGGAAATGTATTAAGTGTCAACATTAGAAGTATACACTGACATCTAGTGATCATAAGAGTGTATCGCCAGGCAACTACAAACTGAATTTGAAAACAAAAGTCTAGAGAAGAGCATTATATAAATGTATATAAGAGCATATATTAATTTCCACACTTTAAATGGTAGGTGTTAGTAGAGAACTACTGAAGCAGAACCGAAGGAAGAAGAGTGCCTTTCATTTGGGTTCAGTTGCCCAGCTTCACCCTGACAACCAACACACAACCTGCTCCAAACCAAAACACAACCAAAACACAACCTGTTCCAAACCCAAACAAAACCACAAACAACTTGCTCCAAACCAACACACAACCAACACACAACCTGCTCCAAACCAAAACACAACCTGCTCCAAACCCAAACAAAACCACAAACAACTTGCTCTAAACCAAAACACAACCAATGCACAACCTTCTCCAAACTAAAACACAATCAATGCGCAACCTGCTTCAAACCAAAACACCACCAACGCACACGAGACCTACACTAAACTCAAACACAACGCATACGCAAACTACTCATCCCTGTGCCAACTAACAGGCAGCTGATACACTAAAACCAACTTCTCCTCTACGCAACCAGCTGGTACTTCTGGTAATCTGAGTGCCCTGTTCAATGGATAATACAATGTCTGAGACTTGTTTCTTTAATAAAATCAAAATTAGAGTAAACATACAGATTAAGCGAAAAGATAATTAGAATACAACACCGGGCCGTTGGCAAGAAGCTTTATTGGACAGAGAGGAAAGGCGCGATATGCGAGGGTTAGGGTGGATTACTGCAGCAATGATGGGGTTGTCTTCATCCCCCCAGTGAACGGTTCTACTTCCTGCCAAAGCGCTGGGGGGACGCCATCCTCCAGAACAGTGGTTGGGAGACAGCCTTGGTCTGCTGGTCCCCCTGCTCACACCCAAACCTGGGGAGAGAGTGTGGCAGGGATGGACAGTCAGGGTATGGCTCCTCTGGGAGCCCATCCTCACTTTTCACAGGCAACACAGGGACTCACCTGTGAGGATGGACAGGGGAGAACGGACTACGCCTACACCGATGCCATCGTTCGGGGAGGGAGTGAAGGATAGCAGCCAGGAGATGCTCTTTGGGATCATAACGACTTAAATCATCACTGTCCTGAAACACAAATATTATCACATTAGTCTAGTGATTGAACACATCGCCTTACCCAGACACTCGCATTTATGTACAGCTTAACACATCACTACTACTAGGCACATACAGTAGCCACATGATATCCATATGTTTCTTCATAATCCTGTACTCAAACACACAAACAGGCTATCAGTCAGGAGAGGGGGCCGACCTCCAGCAAAATGATGGTTAAAAGCACCCCTCAGTGGGAGTCTGGATACAATGTAATGTAACTTCTGCATAAGATTTAACCTTACCATTTCCCCAGGTAAATGATCCACCAGGCTATCTTCCAACTCGCCCCATGGTTCCCCACGAGAAGGCATCCCACCTTCCTCCAACAGCAAGTGGCTGAGCCCAGCCATAGCCAGAATCAGGCCCAGAACAGCAAGACGTCTAGGGGTTTCCATGACCCAGAAAATACCTGGAGCTGGGCGAAGACTGCAGTGTTTGTACAATGGACTCTGCCGTACTCACGGTGGATACGGGCAAAGTCGGCAAGCTATTGTATGCTAACGGTGTTGGAACGGTGGGCCGTCGCGTGCTCGAGGTGTTGGCACCATGGGCTATGCCAACGTCACAGTGGGTATGGGCAAAGTTCGATGGGCTGTCGCGTGCTCACGGTGTTGGTACGGACCAGCGTGCAAGAAATCTCCCGTCAAAGAGTCAACATCCAGCACCTCATCGGTGTGTTCTTATATAGGTCCCCGTCTCAAAACTTCCAAACCCGGGGCATTGTAGGAAAAAGATGGGACATGACACAAATGAGAAAACAAGATGAAGGCTTTAATAAACTCCATGAGGGTATTCCACAAGCTGGTTTATGACCAACTTTCAGCTTATTCAGTGTCTCTAGATGCGTCGCACCACCATCAGGAGGGAACGTCTGGACTCCTCACGTTATTAAACACATAAATCCTTTGGAATATGAACCCCAACCACATCCAACCTGCATTTTTATTACATGGCTTAAATTATGCATACATGAACCAAATCACTAAGTACACAAACGCTAACAGCAGAAAAGGCATCCTTGCAGCAAAAAGTTAACTTAGTCCAGCTAACCTTTGATGTCATGTAAACATATTACTGACTTCCTGATTAACTTTATTGTAATGTAATGGTGGGTTATAGAGGAAGGTCACCTCATTTGCATAGAATTTTAGCCATAGGTACTTGATCATGGGAAAACTAAATCCCATGCAGTGAGGACGCCCAGACAACGATGCCTACCAAACGACCAGAGGACACGATGGAGGAGGTGAGGACAGAGCAGCTGCCATTTTCACCAGAGATCATCTGCAGTTCCCAGAGACCAGATCCATCTGTCTTCAATAAAGGGCGCTCTCTCTTTCACTTGGCCTTACCTTGTAGATCCTATCCAGAAAGCTGCTTCCATCTCACACTTCCATCATTTTGCTCTTTCTTGGTACATTCACCACTTGTTTCATTTGTTCTTTCAAATCGCACTTGTTCCTGATGTTCAACTCACTTTAATACTGCAGGCCAGGAGCCCAGGGGCAAGTTTTACAGGTGCAACACTGAACGAGCACCCTTGTTATTATTAAATCTTTAAAAGGCCATCACCAATTTTCCCTTGGTTACAACTTTGCTTTCTGACCACTTTGCCCTGTTATACCTCAATCTGGAGATGAAATTTTTCAATACTCCCTTTTATTTTAAACCCTCCCAAAGAAAACCCCATGAAAATTAACACGGAAATGTCAATAAAAAGCAAAACAGACATCCTAGTAGTTCATAGGGAAAGGTAGTTTATTAGGTCCAAGCCAAATCCCAGAGTATAACTTTTATTTATTTGTTTGTTTCACTATACAACGCAAATAAATAGTGCCCTGAATAGTGTCCCAAAGTAATACCTTTAACGCACCCGTATGTTCACGGCTCGTAACATGCCCCCCCCCCTTGATTGCAATGACGGTAGTGTTGAATTTGCCTAAGGCAAATGTCCTGGCAACAGATGGATATGAAAAGCAGAAGAGACAGTGTGTGTTGTGTGCCAGTCCTACAGGTTATCTGCCCGTCTCATTTTCCCCTCGAACACAGGAAACTTGATGCTGTGGTGGCCGCCTGGTGTCCTGCCTCTTTGTTACCATTTCTTATTCTGTCTGTTACAGTTTCTGTCTCTGTTTCTGTCTAGGGACTAGACACCCTATTCAACAAACACTGCATTAATGGGTTAAAATAACCCAATCCCATCCCCTTCCTGCTATGAAACAGGCCGGGTTTTGGGTTGATCCAGAGAAAATCCCTTCTATCAATCCAGGCCTTCGGGAACCTGTAGGCCGGAGTGAGTGAGCAGCTCCCCATCCCAGAGTGCAAAGGCCGGGCTAATGGGCGTCTGGAAGGGGGCCCTGACGGAGTGGATTATGCGGGGCTTCTGAACGTCCACCAGTGACAGCAGGCCGGCTTCAAAGTCCAGCAGGAGGCCGATGCGGTCAGGCTTGCCCACCAGCGCCACAGGCACTGCCTTGGTGCCGGTCATAGCGCTCCAGCGGCGCTGGGCATAGGCAAACGCCCAGGACGAGCTGCTGATGCCCAGGCACTCGTCCCGTGCCATCCCAGACTCCGCCACGCCCACCCGGAACTCCTGGGACCTGCGCACCGTCACTTCCCAGTAGTGCTGACCACTGGAGACCCGGCAGTTTGCCAGCACCACAGCCCAGTCTCGGAATCGCTCCGGGGTATCCAGGACCAGACTAGGATCCAACCCCAAGATCCGGTATATGACACCGGTGTCCTTTTTGAAGAGGTCCAAGCTGCTGTGAGCTGTCCGTTCATCAAGCTTGAACTGCAAGCCTATAGGCAAAAAGGGGGGATGAAAATGACAGAAACAGTGCTTTCTGGCTACAAGGAAAATACACTATTACATAAATACCCAGAAACAATGGAAGACAAGTTAAATGTGAAATGACAGTTTTATGGCAAACTATGAATGGAAATGTAAAAACGCCAACCTGCTTTATTCATGACAGTTCAGACATAGCTAAAGGGTAAAAAGACATTTAGAAAACATCAACTGTATATTTTATAAATCCATGCCACTGGCTACAAGACGCTTAATTCTACTGAGGAACTAGCAGTCCCAGCTGCAAACACTATCGAGAATACATAACTCACCTACACTGCACCTTAAACCCACTCTTTTTACGCAAAATGTTAATTTTGTCCAACAAACTTAAAATACACCTTTAAGTACGATAAATTAAACACATGGCGTCCCTGAGTGGAGTCATTTTAAGTGCGTGTAATTGTGTGTGGTTGATTCTGTGTGTGACAAAGTAATGCGGATATATGTGCGCTTCTGTGTGTTTGTCACATCACCATCAAGCATAGAAAACGTATTTAAGGATACGTCGTCAGGACATTTCTACGTTTTCAATCTGTGGGCCGGAAACTTATGTATTTGGTTGTGTGGGCCGCGAGTTGAAAAAGATAGGGAACCACTGTTCTACGCCATTAGCAGTATATCGGCGACCAATGCAACGGCGCGGAATCTCATTACGTCACGTTCAACCCACAACAGGAATATTGATTAGATATATATATATATATATATATATATATATATATAACGCAGATAAATCTGTGTAACCATTCCACCGCAATCTCCAAAGGCGATTATCAAAGTCAGGATCTTGAAAAGGCCGCTATGTAATAACGCCACGCTGTCCGTTTTCACTAATTTAGTATTAAAGGCTGTTCCAGTAACCGAAATGTTAATTATAAATTGTAATGGGTCCAAATGGCAACGCAAACTAATCTAACAATGAAACGAATATATAGCCAATTTTAGCCCTAAAAAAAATACTAAATACACGAGTTTCTGTATTTTCATTTACTTGGTAAGCCAGAAATATATCAATTTGAATACACTTATGATGGCTTACATTTTCCATCCCGAATATTTACCGTGAAACAAAACTTCCTAGATTTACAACGCAGTAACACGTTTACGAAGCAAAAACGATCTTTAAAAAGTATACCGACATTTTTTAGGTGCCTAGAATTTTAGCCCAGTAACTAGGCTATTAATCCCTGAAATGACACATTTGAAAATCCATTCTGACCATAGCTCTCGTCCAGTTAACAGAAAACGGATATGAACCGCATCTACATAGAAACTGCATTTTTCATTCCATGGCTTAAATTATGCATCGAATTGTACGGATACATCAGAAAATGCACTCACTGTTCCTCGCTGTGTCACTGACAGTTCGCCTAAGACCTTGCAGAGATGGCTCGCAGTAAAATTTGTGTAAAACTTTGCTCAAGACACGGCCCCTCACACAGCCGAACATAAACACGTTCCTGAGCGCCGCCATGTTTTTCACAAGGTGAAAAAAAACCTTAAACTGTGAGTTACAAGTTACAGTGTGCACTATTGCGCATGATCAAAAGTAGTACCCTCAGTTGTATTATTTTTTTTTTTAATGGGCTGTTGTTAGTGTTTGAATTAAAGTAATCAAACACAAAAACGTAGGATCAAGGATCACAACCTGCTGTTCAAAATGCAATTTTAAAATTTGGGATGAACATATTGTAATATGTGAGTGGGTTACGTCAAATATGTTATGGGCATCAAAGGCAACAGAGAAAGTTTGTAGCTTGAGACCCTAGAATTTTAGTTATAATCGGAAGACACTTTGTAAATGACAGTTAATTATAACCGCGTTCAAATAACACATGTACCCTTAGTGTGGAGTTGGAGTTGGAGTTGGATCTTATTTATTTGTTTGTTTATTAATCCATTGTGCATTTAGACCCGGAGTGCCCAACGTGCATAATCAGCATTAAAAAACACATTATCGCTAATCACTAATAATTTATAAAGTGAGTGATTATTTCCCTTAAACCGTTCAACACAAGCCGAGGAGCCCACAAGAAACATTTTTTAACTAACACTGCAAAGCAGCCGTAAACCGAGGAAACTGGTGTCCACACACACATTTTAACCTAATACTGCACAGCAGCTGTAAACCGAAGAGACTGGCGTCCACACACATTTTTAACCTAATATGCAGAGCAGCTGTAACCAGAGACTGATAAATATATATTGTAGCGTTTTTCGGAATGCTACTACCCTGCTGGGTTCAAGCAAGGAGTCAGACACCATTTCAACAGAAAGACGTGCTCTTTATTTACACATGCGCTTACGACCGTCTTGACAAAAGTGGAACTGGCAGTGAAAAGAACTGACAATACAGCGTAAAACACAGAAAGCCCTCACACAAACTAGCAAAGCAGTTCACGGTGAGGGAACTAAATCGTAACCGCAAAAGCACAACACGATACATCTAACTAAACTAAACTAAACTACAACACAATAACGTCATTAAAAGACGGAACTTTTAACACGCTATTTGCATTATTAACAGTTCGGGGGCTGGGCTTCCCAGCAGCCTCCTCGGGGATGGTTGAACGCCATTGGCGGGGGGAAGCGCTGCTTTCCACCCCCGTTACAATATTTTGAAAAAAAGGTACTTAATCTGGGGGTATTAACCAAATAGATCAGTCCATTTCTGAATTAAATTAGGTCTGAATCATGTATTGTATTTCTGTCCAAGATTTGTTTTGTTTTTTAAATAATTTCTTATCCTCCTGCTCACCTATGAGGTGGTGGTGGGCCATATTTGCTGTGGTTTTGTGCACCTCTGATTTAAGACATTTCAGTACTAATAATTTAAAAAGTGAGTGATTATTTCCCTTATGCTGGTCAACACAAGCCAAGGAGACAGATCCCCACACACACATTTTGAACCTAATACTGTTATGTCATTAATATAATGTTATTGATATAATGTTAATATTAAGAAATCAGATAAATTATAGAAATACTTGGTGATATAAAACTTTTCAAAAAACAAAATATACATCAAAGACAAGACAGCTGCATCACTAGAAAAAGTTGCACCAGTTACAAATCTTGGAGAGAACCAAAAGGCATGACTAAACTGTGAAAGGCTTTGAATTAGTTATCTCAAAATTTCTGTGAGGACTGTTTCTGAACCTGAAAGATAAGCTACCGTAAAAAATATCATGAAATCTTAAGGCCAACATCCAACAGTGGGAACTTCTTTTCAGATAACTGAAGTAGTTGCTATCGTTAGCCTTTTTCAAATGTTACTAATTGAAGGTGTTTGGTTTTCAGTGTTTTAACTCAGATAGAATCAGAGACTCCCAGATGTCCCCTCAATCTCTGTTTCAGTTGAAAGGAATGAATCCATTGAGGACATCAAAGAGGGAGTATGTGGGCATGGTTTCTGCTGTGGAATTGGATGGAGAAGAGGAAGGTGTCACACAAAGATTACCTGGGATGGAGATTCTGTAAGAGTCTATCACTTCAGTCGATACATAGAGGGATAAACAAAATGGGGGTTGGGCGGTATGCAGGGGTATGTGTGGCTGTGTGAATGTAGAAGATATGCAGGAGTGTGGGTTGGAGATGACTGCACTGCCTGCTAAGCTCTGGTGTTACAGCTAAAATGATTGCACTTCCTGTTAAACTCCATTGCTGACATGCAGCTGGAGATGACTACATTTATAGTTATCTACCTGGCAGACACTCTTTCCCATAACACCAATAACAAAGCTGGATATATTGAAAGCACTTTTGTTAAGTACCTTTCACAACAGTACAAGTGTAGTCGGTCTCTGGATCCAGACCTGGGGAACCAGCAGTTCCAAGCCCAATGTCCACTGAGCCATGTACAGCGCATAAATAACTGTCCAATAAAATCAACGTTTGGATGAGAAGTGGCTGGCCGGGTTTTATCATGCAATTGCCGAGGGGGGGTTGTATTTTACCCGAGTGATTAATTAATTAGGTCTTGACAAGACCTTAATTGAACTCACCAGCGTGAGCCGTGATTCACCCAAAACAACGTCGAGTGGAATTCCATTTCTCTGTCACTTTCGGTCTGTTCTAAGCAAACAATTACCTTTCAACAAAATGCCACAGACAAGAACAACTTTCTCCCAGCTGTTACCAATTCTGGCCTTTGCTGTAGAGGCGTCCCTCCTCCTAAAGCACAGGATGGGGAAATGGGGCATCCCAGCGCAATAAAGGACTGTTTATAAATACCACTAGGGGAAATTATCCTTTTATTAAACGTTGTTTTTTCTAATTGGACAAAAGTTTTTCCTGAGCCTTCTTATGAGTCCACATGAAGGATGGTTTAACAGGGGATCCAGCCAGTGAGTATGGGCGAGTCACTGTAAAGAGGCTGCCATGGGATCCAGCCAGTGAGTATGGGCGAGTCACTGTAAAGAGGCTGCCATGGGATCCGTGGTAACAAGACTCCTCAGGTAAACCTCCATCAGACCACCTGTCCGGCATCACACTCAACTAGGGTAGAGTCTATGATGATGACTGGATTATAACAAAGACGTGACAGTGATGGCACTCAGATGATGGCAAGGTGATGGAGAGGGGCCAATTTTGATGACCTTTGATGGCTTAATTTGTTTAAGAGAGTGAAGAGCAGCTTCACACCTAACTTGATGGTTTAATATAAATGAGGGGTGCTTCCTACTTCAACCTCATAAAATACTTGTAGTATACCCCTTTTCTAGGGCATTCCCTGACACAGTTAATAGCAGCGCTAACGTAATCAGTGAGTGGGGAAAAGGGGAGGGAGATGGCTCACGGAAACCACATAGTCCTCTGGCATTTAACTGCTCCATGCATATTTAATGCAGAGTAATAAATATTTTGTTATATTAGTAAGGCCTGAATTATTTTATATCACACAAATAGTTATATTGCCCAGTGGTGAGCCATGACAGCCCTTTGCTAGCACCATTAACATCCTTAGTTTGAAAAGGAAAATTTCCAGCGGTGACTTTCCAGCTACAATAGTTAGTGATACAGTTTTGGTTGGTCAAAAATCAATGGTCATCTCAGAATGAACATGTTCCCTAATGTTTCATGTTTGGATTTGGATCAATATTTACTAATATTTTAATACTTTTAGGCAATTTTTTCCACACACAAATTTTTAAAGAAAAATAAAAACTTTTGCTTTCTAATTGATATGGGGGGAAAAATTGGAAAGGGAAAAGTGGTTAGGGAACAGGAACGAGTTTCTATAATATTGAAACACACGGACGATATATACATTTAATAGTTGTGTTTGAATAAATCTGAGGAGTTTTCGATAATGCATGTTCATTATCGGCAGTGATCCATCAGTGAAAGAAAATTAGGTCAAATTAAATACGTTTTGTAGAGGGAAACCTAATGCATATATGTGGCCTTGCTGACGGCTAGTGGACACTTCAGTTAACAGGACGAGGGCCATGCACTCATCGTGGATTATTTTCGCCCACGAATTATTGGCTAGATGTAATATTCAACTTTTTAGTCTAGACTAAAGAGGTATTTGTGTGTGGCTGTGTATAATAAACAGAATTTATAAGAAAATGGCCGCACAATAACAAATTTTAACGCGCGCCTCACGAGGTCTTTTATGAGCTACCGTTGACTGCCGGTGGCTAATGAAAGCCGCCGACCATTCTCTTGTGCTCATAGCCCACGGCCGCCTCGGGGATCACGAAGCCCTCTACTGTCTGGTGCTGATACTCGCCTAATCCATCGCTCTGACAAGCGTCGCTGCAGGCAACCTGTACGAAAGACTGACTGGAACCCACCCCCTCCCCACAGACCTCTCTCATGGAAATCTAAACAGGCAACCCAGCTCGCAGACGCGGTCCAAGCAACAGCCGCATAAAAACTCGCCATCAAGACAGGAACCAAGCATCATAGTGAATCGCGGATTCGTGCATTCAATACGGACTCGTGCACCCATTCGTTTTCCCCAAACCGTATACTCGCGCAAATCCACGTCCACTCCTGGTCTGAGACATAGTAGAAACTAATCGTAAAATACTACCTGTGAACCTGACACCTACTACGGCTCCCGAGAGTGTGTTAACGTCTTGAATTTTGCTAATTGAGGAACCAGACAACCCTGAACTGTTTGTGTCGTAGCCGCCCAGCCCTCCCACCAGTTAAACCCCGCAGGGTCTAACGTGTGTCTTGACGGTGACCGGAACTGCTAAATCATCTGGAGGATTTCGGGGTGGAACGCTGGTCGTGACTGAATTCGCTCCGGTGACGGATCGCTGGTTTTTACATGTTGCTGTGGTACGGGGTTAGTTTGTTCGATTAGCCTTATTTCTTTAATCTTCTTAACAGATAAATATGAGTTATTAGATGTGTCTGGTCTCGTAAACTTTACCAACTATTTTATTGAACTGTATTATCAGATATTAGTTCGAACGTTTATTCCACTGACGTGTTCTGCGCGGTTAACATATTTTCTTAATTAAGAAATTGTTTATTTTGTACAGAATTTTAGTTTTTCCAAAAACAAGTTATATCAAGTGTTATAACAAGTTTTGTTGTTTGAACCAGGTGACACGCTCATTGATCTGCTCCACAACGGCACGCGTGGGCTTCCTATTACAACCACTGTCGCGGAAACCGGCTCTCGGTGCTTATTGTCTAATGGGGCATGAGACTGCACTAAACGACGTATCGTTAACGAAAAGTTAAAAGTGCACGTTCTCCCGTATGGGGACACAATTAACGCAAGTTAAGTCCGTGCGATTTCTCTTGTAAATTATAGCATATGCTTCATAGTGCATTTAACGTGACTCGTCTCAGTAGTGTCTAAAAAAGACAAAATTACCTGTGGATTTATTTAACGATTCAAACATTTAAGAGGCTCGTTATACAACGACGCTTGAGGAGACCTTTGAGAAGACCCTGATTTTTTTTTAAAGAACGTAACTTTGAGATCAGTAACCCGTCCCACTTTTTTTCCAAACAGCACGTTTCTTCACTTAATATCTTATTTACGGTAGTGGTGACCATGGATCTGAAAGTAGGTTCAGAGGACATTGACTGCAACCAGCCACCGCCTATAGAGGTTTTCGCGAACAGGTCCACGCTACATGGCATCTCGCACATCTTTACCTACGAGCGGATCTGTATTAAGCGCTGCCTGTGGATCGTCTGTTTTCTGGGATCGCTGTCTTTTTTGGTGTGCGTGTGCTTGGATCGCATACAGTTCTATCTCGAGTACCCACACGTCACCAAACTGGACGAAGTGACGACGCCAGTAATGGTATTCCCCGCCATCACCTTCTGCAATCTGAACTCGTTTCGCTTCAGTCGCGTCACACGCAACGACCTGTACCACGCGGGAGAACTTCTCCAGCTTCTCAACAATAGGTGCGTTCACATAATTTATGTTGCAGAATTATCACTCAAACAATCACACCAGCGGTACACCAGTTTGAAAGACCAAATTTCTTCTTGTTAAATATGTTAAATTTGTGTTTTTAAGAAATTGCCTACACTGACACGTGCCATATTTTTATTCGGATATGATTTTCAGCACATCACAAATTTATATATCTCAAATATTGATTTAAATATAATATAGTGTTAAAATGGGGGCACGGTGGCGTGGTGGTTAGCAATCCTGGGGATCCTGGAGGTTCTCTCCATATCTGCTTGGGTTTCCTCTGGGCCCTCCGGTTTCCTCCCACCATCCAAAGACTTGCAGGTTAGGTTCTTTGGCCATGCTAAATTGCCCTTTGCGGGGTGTGTGTGTGTTACCCAGTGGAGTCCTGTCCTGGGTGTATAACTGCTTGGATTGGCTCTGGTGTCCTTGTGACCCTCACCAGGATAAGTGGTTTTGAATGGATGGATATATTGTTAAAACGATACTACACCAAACATAGATATTTATCACTCAGCTATATTTACTATTTAGTTTAAGGAATCTATGGAAAAGGTGTTTGATCCTGACAGAGGAAAGGTAACAGCGGAGTGTGTGTTTGATCCTGACAGGGGAAAGGTAACAGCGGAGTGTGTGTTAGATCCTGAACAGAGCCGTTTAGCTGATTGTTTTTATTGGACAATGGACTTAAACCAGATGACTCTGGATTTCACAGTGTGTAACCCTCATTATTGAGTTACAATGGAATGGACCCTGCTCAATTACTTTGGCAATTCCATAGCCAAACCCAAATTTTGACTAGTTGTAATAAATGATTGTGTTCGGTCAAGGGGATGGAGCTGAACATGAGCTAAAGAGAATGTATTCATTTTCACTTCTAGTCTAGAGTGAGCACCTTTTTTTCATTGGTAGTAGTGATGTGGACTACACATGGATGCAGCCCCGGTAATGTGCCATTGTGGTGTGATATGGTTCTGTATGTGATGTGTATTTAACCCACTGTAAGGTGCGGAAAAAGCTGATGTTCTAAAAAAACACCACAGACATTTTCACCATCTCCAATAAAGGTGATAAACCTTGCCTGCGCACAATACCACTGCCCCCTGCTGGACAACGGACCCCTTTTGCTCTCAGTTTTTGCTCCAGGGTGCTGACACAATGGAGAGCTTCAACAGAAGTTACAATCGAGTGACTGCTACGGAACTAGCACCGTAGCTTGGATCTCGGAGCCATTCAGGAACGGGAGATGGAGTGTATCCACAAGTCCTGTTTCTCTGGGTTTACAGGCAATGTAACCTCCTGCATGAAAGTGCCTCTGGTGTGTAAACCCACTGCCCCCATTCCTCTTGGCTCTTCCATGTTGCTTCGATTGCATTCGGTGAGGGCATATTAAAAACACGCACACATTGTTGCCTGGGCCAAAGCCTCCTGACACAGGGAAACGAGAGCTTGCTGAGCCGCCCAATAAGTGGCTTCCTTGCCGCATTGCGTGCCCCTGAAATTGTGTTTGGGATCTGAGATTCCAATTCAATCAAGTAGCTTTAAGAAAAAAAGAAAATCAACACATGGGAGTTGACGAAAGAAATGTGTTTAAACAGATGAGTACAATTCTGTTAGAAGTGTTATAAAGTTTAAAATGCTTATTACCTTAAACGGGTAAATGGGAAAAGGACGTTTTATTTTTGGAGGTTTATTTGTTTTGTTC
Organism: Hiodon tergisus; assembly: GCA_025775045.1. NCBI lineage: Eukaryota > Metazoa > Chordata > Actinopteri > Hiodontiformes > Hiodontidae > Hiodon > Hiodon tergisus. The sequence goes on along the minus strand of JAOVYW010025651.1, from coordinate 9,276 downwards.
TTTTTGTGCATGCTGGCGTTTGCCCCAAACAGGGAACCTCCTGTGTGCTTGTGTTTGTCCAGGCTCTTTATTACTTAGGTATGATTGAGCTGTTAACTGACTTTCTCACTTTATAGGCTCTGGAAAATTGCATGAATGGAACAGTTAATTAATTCCAATTTACAATAACACTATGTGGCACACCAGGCATGCCCAGTCCGAGAGCTGCCAGAGACACAGCAGTACTGTTTACACCTTTTATTGGTTATTGGATACAAAAAGAACACATACTTTTCCTATTTACCCGTTTAAGGTAATATGCATTTTAAACTTTAAACTTGAGGGTGTTTCCCTAGACTGGGTGCCATATGCAAAAATACCTTTCAACAAAAATATTTTGGAACCATAGATTTTTTAAATCAGTAAACACACACAATACATTTCAGCCAGTCGACACAAGTCATAGCAAACACCACACCATTATAAACATCTTCAGATTTTGTTATAGGGAACTATATAGCATAGTTATCAGAACTATAGGACCTCCATAGCGAGCTGGCTGTAGTCAGCTACACATTCTTGTGAATAGAAAACAGCTGCTGAACAGATGTTTATTACTTGTTAATGTTTTTTCCTGGATGTTGGCTTTCACCGGGACATTTCTTTGTTACTGCATGCCATTGTGCATGTAATTAGGACAAACACAGTGGGTGGGTTAGACATAAACGGGAACAGTGAGACCCACTATGCAAGGCAACACTTGGCTATATGATTGACAGCTGTCAGATTGAATGCTGCCTTTAAGGTTTATCTTGGCAAAGACAAGTCTCTGCTGTGAGTGCGGAGTTGAGAGGGTTGAGAAGTACATTGTCATGAGTGAACTCTGGGGGAAGTTCTTGTCATAGACAGTGACAGTATGTACAAGCCACTCTATTGAAAAATAAATAAATCTACACCCATGTTTCTCTACAGAAACCTGTCAGATGTTGCTGTAAATTCCAAGTTAGCTGGATAGCTTAAAAAGCTTCCAACCCCAAGCTTAATGTGACTGAATCTGGTAAAGTGACTGTCCTGGAGAACAACTGTTGAGCAGGGGCACACACGTGGAATTAACCCAGTGAATATCTAGCTGCATAAAATTGTAAAAAAAAGAATGAGGTCTCTAGTAACCAATCAAATACTGTTATGATTTACGAGACATGATAATATAAGACACAGTTTCACAGTAAGTCAGTTAAATCTCAGTGTCAGAAATGGTGGCCATTGATTTGCATTAGCCCCTCATTTCCTTTGCTGTATTTCACAGTAACATTTGTTCTAATTAGAGACATGACTAATGTGTCATGATTGTGTCATTACTAATGTGTCAGTGGGCCAGACAAGCCTGAAATTAAAATGATAAAATCCTCTGCCACAGGTTTATCTCAGGTTCCTCCCACCATGCAACACAATGACCTGCTGTTCTCCATATTTATATTCAGGACCGCCTGAAATATTGGGTTTAAAATTTTGCTATTTGGAGACTTGATTCATGTTTATTCTTGGCTGTGATGGAGGAAGAAAAGCAATTAAACGTCATTCCTCAGTTAGTCCAAAATTTCAACTCTTCCGGGGCTGAATTTATAAATGATATATGATCTCAGAAAGACCTCAGTGACCTGTTCCCTCACAAGAAGCTGGGTAATAATAACAACTGCAGAACTGGTGACTGCTGGGAAATCTCGGTACAGAGCACTATAACAAATTTAGTTTGCTTCATATATAGATAATACATTCTGAGTCAATATGGAAACGTTTAGTGCACACAATGTAATCACTAGCAAGTCAGCCAGGTGTTAAAACAAACCTGCTATTTTTTAAATGAATTGACGATGGATCTCTTGTTGTCTTTATGTTCAGGTATGAGATTCGGGACACACACATGGTGGAGGACAGCGTTCTGGAGACACTGAAGGTCAAAGCAGACTTCCTCAACTTTAAGCCCACCCCCTTCAACATGTGGGAGTTCTATGACCGCACGGGCCACGACATTAAGGACATGCTCCTGTCCTGCCACTATCGCGGTCGGGAGTGCGGCCCGGATGACTTCAAAGTGGTGAGTCACCTCCTGCCACGCATCTCGTGTTTTAACTCTGCTTTCGTTTACACACGCACAACACGCCTAGCGCCAAACGCACATCTGGGTTAAGGCTTTAGTTGCAAACGGTAGTTCTGGCAGATATTTGGGAAAGGGAAATGGGGCTTTTCAAAACACATGCTGCTTTAAAAGGTTTGAATTTAAATTAAAGCACCAGCTGTAATTCACTGATGGCTATCGATCCAGCAGTCCACAAAGAGCTGGATCTGCTCAACAATCAACTCAGCTGTTTACTGACCTGCTCAATATACAATATATGTACTATCAAGCTATTTTCCATGAACTCTCCCAACTGCCTTGGGGGTCAGGGAATCTTTAGCACGTGAAGGTGTGCTGGGTCCAGGAGCGGCCAGCGAACGAAGCATTAGGAGAGGTTTCAAGCCTTTTATTGAGCATCATTTACACAAACTTAAATATTCAAATAAACAACAACAACAACAAAAAAACAATCTAACACAAACCTCCCACTTCAGGACAAAGTAACTCAAACCTAAACCTAACTCTAACCCTAACCCTACAGCCAGTTCTATATTCAGCAGACATATCCCTATATCCCGTTCTTCTTTCTTCAGCCATTTGGCTTACCATTACCATTAGTGGAACCACACTCAGGTGCACAACTAGGTGCAATTAGAGGGCGTGGGCATCCCTCTTGGCATTTCTGCCAGTTAATTGTTCAGCTTTGGAGGGCGTGGCTGCTAGCTGCATGCCACAGAATCATTTTCTCAGTTTCTAGTTTTGTCATGATTGGCTCTGGGTTTTTATGTTTCCTTCGTTCGGTACTTTGGAACAAATCAACTGTTAAAATGCGCTATAACAATTTGTATTGCAACAGTTTCTTTAATAAAAGAGCAACAATGAAAAGACTAAGTCAGCCCAAAACTCTGGTCCAGCTCATACGAGCTCCAAACCATCACCAATGCTTCCCGTTCAGGGAGCAGCAATAATTTTTTCCCATCCTTTGGGTGTTGGTTCCAGTTGCTGTGTTTGGTGAGTGTACTCTCTGCTAAGCATGTGATTGTGTTTATCCCGGTGATTAAAGTTAGGGTTGAGTGTGTGACTGTGTTACATTAGCTTTTAACATAGCTGTCCACTGATAATTCAGCGATGCTTGTAGTTGGCTATAGCCTTGGGGTTCTGCACCTTTGTGTTCGACCCTCAGTAAATAGCCAGCATCTGACAAGCATTCGGGCCACAGGGGAGACAGATGTGTTTCTATTCCTGCATTAGCATCAGGATCCTCCAGACTGCCAGTGAAGGCCGTTCTCCACCCATGGCTGGCTGTCGGCTGTCAGCTTGGCTCAGCGCTAAAGCAGAGTGGAGCTCTGTGTTGTCGCTCCCGGTCTCTCTCCATTCGTCTACAGATGTGGCCTGGCTGTCGGTCTCTGCAGGTTTCAGACCCAGCTGGACCCTGAGCTCATTCAGTCTCAAGGAAAGGTTAGACCTTCCAACGCCTCCTGTCAGGAGTGGAACACACACACTGTGACCTTGCTGCGACCTCATGGGGAGCTAGGTCATTGGCGCATCGCAAATACAGTCACATGTCGCAGAAATTTTGGTCGGTCACGCTTAGCTGTACACCTATTTTTAGGGGTCGTTTTAGGGGTTGTTACTGCAGAGCTTGCCTTTGGTCCACTACCCCCCCCCCCAGTCTGTACTTGCTAACTGTGTCTGTTAAACCTGCTATTCCTGCTGTACCTGCTGTGTCTGCTGTTCCAACACTACCTGCTCTATTTGATAGGGCTTCTGCTGGGTGCTGTCAGTCATTATTTACCTCCTTACTGAGCGTAGCGCTGGCGCTCTCACTCTCATTGAGGAAACAGGAATAGGGTGTCCGTTTCTGAGCTGCATGAGTCACCCTTTTTGGAGGCGGCTGCTAAATGAGTAAATACTTGCTCCTCACACTGACTCCTGGTGTAAGTGGCTGTCTGGTAATTAAAACCTTACCACACCTGAACCACGCCTTCATTACGTCATGTTTTATATAGGTGGGCATCTGCTTGGTCGAATATTCATTGGAGAGAGTCGTTTGAGCAAAGTCATTTTAAACCAGAAAGATTAAGGAGTTCTGTCACTGGTGTTCTAGACTTTGGGCATCTCTCTGGAATCTGACACGTGAAGAAAAAGTCTCCACATGAAATAGCAGGCTTCCCTGAGCAACACAGGCCATCAGACACACATGCACATATACGCACACACAAAAACATACACGTTTTCGCAAATGCACACACATGCACACGCACACACATGCTCACACACTCACCTAAACAAACACACACGCATCCACAAGCACGCTCTCTCACACACGTACAGATGCATGCAAATGCCTACACACGCACACAGTCATGACGGATGCGCCTGGTCTCGTTACCCAAAACAGGGTCTCACAGGGAATGAGCACTTGAGGAGGCTGGTATAGAACCTGGTTTGGAGGAAGGATATACTGCAACGGGATACAATAGGACAGGAGATTTTACTGCTGATAGCCACTGAACTAGCTCACAGTAAAGTTGAAAAGACTAAATCGGCGAATTAATCGTGTAATTTTTGAGTCACTGAAGGGGGCTATCTGGACTGTTCAGGAGGGGAAGAGGAGAATCAGATGGAAGATCACAGAAATAAAACAAGAGGCAGGTGAGAGTAAAGGACACGTGCCTCTTTCTTAAAAACTCAAATGGGTGCTTTATTTAGGCTGGTTGTTCTAACGCCTGATGATAAGCAAGATGATAGGTAAACGGGTCAACAGGTGTCAGTGAATGCATGTGACAGGACAATAGGTGTGTTTGTCTATATTCAATTCCTTTATATTTGATATAGCACATTTGAACGTATGTGTGGCACGCGTCCGTCTCCTGGACACGTGCGAGAGTAGTACGGGCACGCCCGTCGACACCTGCTGGGAATCCAGCGGATAAACAGCCTTTATTAACAACTTGGTTTTCCCAGTAGACAGACGGGTTTTGGAGCTGGCAGGAGGAGGAGGGAGCGGCACGGCTGGAAAAAGGAAAAGAACGCGGGACGGAGAAAATCATAAACCACGGCGGAGTACACCAGAATCTATTTTGTGTTTATACTCAGTCACCGTGGCCATCCCGTGAGGGACCCGGGACGGTTTATTTGCTGGTTTTGTTGCACTCGGATTCCACCAAATAAAATGCAGTGAAGCCGTGATTGAACTGTGGGGAAAAAAGCCGTATTGCCTGCTGTGTGCTACAGTAGGGAAGGGGGGAAACGGGAAAACGGAGGTTCTGGAAAACAGGACAACAGTTCAAAAAACTGTGGAAACTTAGTTCAGTCGGTTTGCTGATCGGTATCACTGCTGGTTTCACGGCTGGCCTCTGAGGCCCCTCCCATCTTGAGGATACTGAGGGTGGTCAGGTGATCGTTGTTGTCATGGCAGATGCACTTCTACCATCAGTGTACTGAAGATACCAGTCTGTCATTGGTTTAAACTCACTGCACTCCTTTACCCAGCAGTGTACTGAAGACACCAGTCTGTCACTGGTTTAAACTCACTGCCCTCCTTTACCCAGCAATGTACTGACGACCTTGTTATCTTTTCTTCTCACGTCCCTCATCCTTCTCTTACTCCTCCTGCACTCTCTATATCTCCTCAATCCCCAGAGAGAGGTTTTTTGCCAGTGGAGTGTGTGTGTGTGTGTGTGTGTGTGTGTGTGAGAGAGTACAAACAGAAGGTTTATTTAATTGAAAGATATGCTGACCTGCAGCTTGTGGCCCAAAGATTGAATCTGAAATTGATTGCTGAGGCTGGAGATGTGTTGTGTCACATCGTGTAACCGTGTGTGTGTGTGTGTGTGTGTGTGTGTGTGTGTGTGTGTGTGTGTGTGTGTGAGTCAGTGTGTGTGTTTAGTGTGAGTGTAGAGCTGTGATTACCTTGAGTTTTTAATTTCTGAGAATCAGGAAGGGCCTGATGACTCTGGTCAGATCCCCCAGGAGTCGTTACAATAACTGGGACTCAAATAACTGATTATTACTTATTATTAATATTATGAAGGTATTCATTTATCTAATATATAACAGATGTATGTCTGAGTACATATTCAAGGTTCTTCCGGTGGATCTTTCAGTGTCACTGATCATGGTTGTCAAGGATTTTGGCTGTCAGTGACATGGACTTGGGACCAGGGCAGGCCAGTGTGAAATGTGTTTTCTGAGCTTTCTGCTTAGCTGGTTATAAATGCCTGTTTGTTTTATTTTCATTAAAGCACAGTAATTTAATGTTGATGGGCCCTGGGTTTAATGGTCTGTGAAAGCAATGTGAGAATACACCTTGACATACTCTCCATCTGTCTCAGCACACACGTTTCGTTGCCTTGGTTTTATACTTTGTGCAATGACACTAAAAAAAGAGATTCTAAGCAGTGTACACAGCTACTAATTTATACTCAGTTCTTGGCAGAAGGTTCTCTTATCCAAAAGCATCTTACATAACTTACCATTTCTAGTCCAAAGAAGAAATGGTGTTGATAGATATCTGAACCAATGAGCCTAGACCAGGTCTCTGTACCCATGCAGCTGCTCTGAGCCCTCCAATCCTGCCTTGGCTTTATCTCATATACTCCCTTTAAGTCTTAGGTGGCTTTCCTCTGTGACTTGACTGGCCAAAATGCTGAGTGAATTACCTTCAGCAGACTCCAGAACCATTGCTGGTTTCTATAGCCTGAAAACCCCCTCTGGTCATCTCCGTTTAGCAAAAGGCCTCTCCCTTTTCTTGTTGTTATTATTTGCACGTCTCCTCTTTAAAGAAGGGATTTTTTTCACCAATGGCCTATTTATTTTCTCTCAGTCTTAGCCAGGAGTATGTCTGGAGTCTGCTGACAGACACGGTTAGATTCACATGCTGCGTTCTAACACGGCGGTCACTGTCGGCCCCCAGACTTGCCGTGCTTTACCACCATGCAGACACCCACATTGCACTCAAATGCACGTGCGCATACATACCCACGCACGCACGCACTCAGGGGCACAGCAACACAAACACACGCATATGTAGTAGCCCACACAAACACTGGCACACAGCCACACGCACACGTGCATATTGGTGCATATTGTTGGAGTACCTCTCTCCCCCGGGATTGTTCGCTCTTTAAAACACGGACCCAGACACTGGAAGCTGCATTTTATGCACATAACTCTCTGCACACTAATGACACAGTGTTTTTATCCAGTGTTTTTTATTTCAAAATAAACGCAAAATTAACACTGTCCCTCATATATCTTTTACCAACCCAAAAACTGATTGCACCCATTTTGAAGCCTGCCCCTGCACATACACACACACGCATGCACACACACACTCACACAATCACACACTAAAAATGTTCAGCTGATGCAGAACCTCCATAAAGTATACACCAGAAATCATCAAAGGCAAAAGTGCCGATAAACAAAACATCTAAATATATTCATTTGCCAACCACTGTGGTACCTTAGACCGTTACCAAAAACATATCACCACCAGGAGGCAGTATTGGTGTATGTTTTGGCAACTCAGGTGCAGCTGTCAGGTGCAGAACGTAGGCAGAGTAGGAGAGTGGCACGGTCGCACGGAACACTATCCTTTCGAGCAAGGTAATCAGAGTCGAGTGTATTCTGTATATCGACAGAACATCAGGGAGGGACTGGGCACACATTAAGAAAAGAAAGAGCCTGCAGGTTCAAATCCCAAGAGCAAGGGATCTAAACCATTTAAGAAAATATCCAACTCTTTAGATGCTTGAAAAGTAAAACAACATGTGTGAGTAACTGCCAACCCAATAAGACTGGTTGGTGACTGAGAGCTTGGTATGTGAATGACATAATGTTTTCCACTCCTCAGTGTTTGGGATGGGGTGTTAAAGACTGTTCAGAGATAGTCTGGTGTCATCACTGCCTGTGCCTGTGATTGTATGATTACTACTTCCAGGATTATAACGATCACTTTTGGGCTCTTAGGAAGAGTTGAATGGCGAGGTTCTCCAATCAACGCTCATGGAGCCTGGTTTTACAGTTGTGTGGGAGTGTAATTTGCCACTAATTAGTGCTCATTGTGTAAGATGTAAAATAAAAATATTCTGGAAAGAGACCCGGTTTACCCGGTGGTAAATTCCTCTTTCAGAGCCTATTGAGTTCCGTGTTTATAGCCATTACTGACTTTGAATAATCCATCTTTTTCCCCCTCTGGCTGATGGATCTTTTGGGCCATATAGAATAGCTTTCAGTTTGCTTTCTCTTCTGTCACGTGTAATGTTCAGAGTCTGGTTATATGTGACTGTGGGTCTGAGTCCTTGGCAGGGCTACCAACAAGATGCTAATGTAACACAAAAACAGAGGCTGCACAGACACAGAGTGCATGGCCCAACAGACATGCATGAACAGCGGGAGCCCTGATTCACACACCAACACAAATAAGCTACTTAATAGGGTACTGTGGCACTTGTAGACGTGCCAGGTTCGAGAGTAATCACTCTGACGTGGATGTAGATCAAACATTTTTTATTTATTAACAAAAACATACAAATCTTCAAGGTAATTTCCAGGGTTTCTGACCCAATGGGTTGACTCAGAAAACAACAAACAAAAAGAAGAAAACAAAATTGAAACCGCACTCTGCGGAGAAATGATAGCCTCACCATTTCTTATTTATCTGGCAACACAATCCCAGCTGAACCTCCGGGACTCGCGATTGATCTCTCTCACTCCCAGCCTCTTTTCTCCTCCTTTACTTTTTAAAATATAAAGATGTAAAATATAAAAATATAAAATGTTTTCATTCTCTGCCCGCCCTGAGACCGGGCTTGATTTCCCTGCATTCTCGTTACACATAATCGCTGATCAATAAAACTATTATAAATGATTATGGCATAATTCATAAACAGCTGTGGTAGTTCCAAGTGGGAGGAGCTACCCCTAAAGGGGTCTGTATCCTCATTTGGGGTGCGAGTTTCCACGCAGATATTGATCATGCGAAGGTGGTGTAGCAGCATGGAAGTTGATCATGCGAATGGATGGGGGTGTAGAAGCACGTAAGTTGATAATGCGAAAGGATGGGGGTGTAGCAGCATATAAGTTGATCATGCGAAGGGATGGGGGTGTAGCAGCATATAAGTTGATCATGCGAAAGGATGGGGGTGTAGCAGCATATAAGTTGATCATGCGAA